>LBNU01027405.1:79075-90347 GCA_014162995.1 Artemisia annua | reverse complement strand
TGTTTTTTTTTTTTTTTTTTTTTTTTTTTTTTTTTTTTTTTTTTTTTTTTTTTTTTTTTTTTTTAGACATACAGCCGTTTGTAACGGATATAAAACATAGGGCTAAAGTGATTTTTTTTTAATGCAACGGTTATACGCACGTTAGAGGCGCCAAAGTGCAATTTTTTTTATTTTTTATTTATTATTATTTTTTTTTAAATAAAGTAAGCAGCTTAACGCTGCATTACAAAGCCAACGCACCACGTTAATGTGGGCTTGACTTCCATGGCCGGTAAGGGATAACGCACCACGTTAACTTATAACTCGGGGTGGGGGCATGTTACCGAGTGCTCTGAGGGATAAGTGTTTTTTAATCAATTACTTTGATGAAAAAAAGGTACATGGCCGTTTTACACGATGTGATATAGGAATTAGTACAATTAAAACATTTTTATACGGATTCGTTTTCAACCCGAAAGTGACTTTCTTTTTAGTGACCTGTATTATACCTCTGACTTTGATTTTTATTTGTGAAGTGATGAAATTGATTTGAAGTTGCAATTTGACCTTACTATTTATTTGTTACAAGTCAAGATATACTATTCAAATGTATAAGAGTCGAACCAATATTTTTGTTAATCATATCGGATGACAGGCTTTGGTCATGGAAGGTGATATATCTATTCCATTTATTAAATGTTGTTAAATGTTTGTTTTCCCGTCGTAGCGCCTTGCTTCGTGGGTTTTTAATGAAATTGCCGTTCAAAAAAAAAATGTTGTTAAAAAATTGTCATTTCATTCCTCCACGGAGAACCTTTCTGTCCCCAATAATCAATTCTCGCTGACCACGTCCTATGGGGATCTTTCTTCTAGGTTAATATCTTCAAGGAGAGGACACATGTAAGGATCCTTTTTTTTAAGAACCCACCCATGTTTGATGTTTTTTGGTTTATGGTTGGAAGTCAATTATGAACAGGTTTCTTAGGAGTTGAATAAGCGGAATGAAGTAGATTAAGAGTTTATCAACCTTTTGTATGCTGTAGCGAATGTTAAAGTTTGTTTGGTTCATAGTGTTCTTTGTTGGTATAAAACACCAATGGAAAAAGTTAGAAATTTTGGTGAATTGTGATTTAACCAATGTATATGAATTCCATTTTGAACAACCATTATACATGGATAGCTAAACCAACCATTTCTCTCTCTTGAAATTTTCATCTCTTGTATCTTGCATCTTAGACAACAGTTACAAATGTAAAGATACAAAAGCATGGTAGTTTGCAAGAAATTTCCAAAAAAGGAGTATACTTATAAGTAGAACTGATACCACAAAAAAACGGCTTTAAGTTTGCTTTTTATTTCAAAAACTAAAATAAAATGTCTTCAATGTTAAATGAATAATTTTTATGTTTTATAAAATATATATTAAGTTTGTCGAGATCCAACAAATTCAGCAACTCAAAATCATTATGCAAATGTCTTCAATGCAAACATCTTCTACACGGAAAGTACATTTATAGCAGGATAGAATCTGTGTTTCTACTGATTCTAAAATGTTCATTTATCATTTTGACTACTTTTACATACCGGAAATCAAGATGTATACGTACTCACCCACAAACAAAATGGGATATAAACACGCTTCTATGAAACTTACTTTCGATGTTCATAAGTACACGAGATTCTGCAACATCAATGAAGCATCTCGTCTAACTTCTGTCTGTATTTAGCCAAATTCTGCAATCGCCACAATAAAACGTACATAAATACAAAGAAAATTGCACCATTTGACAATAAGAGTTTGACTGTTAGTCAAATGTCTATCCTTAATGATGCCACGATAGAAGAATACGCACACAGATCAGTACTATCAGTAATTCAAACGAGTATATTACAATGCGATTTTACTTCTTGTGAGGGATTTGTAAAGTTTAATAGGATCTCATATCGGAAATATACACTGACCTTAGTATAAGCATAGACTCCAGCCTCAGTAGGGGCAGCAGGACTTCCTCTTCTGATATATTTTCCCTCTTTAACAATGTAAAGCATAGGTATACCCGTTGATAGTTCCAAGCTTATAACCTAACAATATAACAAAATCAGACTAACAAAACAAAAGATACTAGAAAAACAAAACTTAATGTTTGCGTATGAGATCATACTCTCTTACCTCTTGAGAAGTGAGTTTGTCGAGATACATTATGATGGACCTCAAGGAATTTCCATGTGCAGCAATCATTACATTTTTTCCTGCTTGGAGTTGAGGTTCAATCTGAAAGATAGACCCCAATGTTAGGTTGGATTGTTCAAAGGGCGGCTGAAACCATTGGTCTTCTTCTGGACATAAAAGAGCAACTATAGTGGCTGCTCTAAGACTCCTCCCCACAGTAACTGTTTTTATTAAAATGACCCTCTTTGGTGTCTAATTTTCTATTAGTTGTCTTATTTTGACTTTGAATGTCAACCATGTGTTATAACAAAATAGTTATACCTGTCAAACACATGGTTTACAGAATAGTTATACCTTTTATGCTGTTACAATTTGCGATGACTCAGATATCACTTCTTTGAATATATAATAGTCAATGTACCTTGTGAACTGATACTTTTGCTTCAAAATTACGAATATTCCATTTCAAAATTATTATTTTGACAACTGATGCCAAAGTGTGACGACTAATAAAAAATGAATGAAATATAAAATAAAATGTCGTTCTTACTTGTTCTTTGAAGTATGCAACAGCTCTTTCAGCACACATTTCCAAACTCTCGCCATTTGGTGGAGGTATATCATAACTACGTCGCCACTCGTGAACTTGTTCTTTTCCATATTTATCTGCAGTTTCCTGCTTATTGAGGCCCTGTAGTTCTCCATACCTGAATGAATAAAAAGAATGAAAGTCTAAGAAAAGCAGAAGGCCTAAATAGGAAATTTGTACCCTATGGAGAATATAAACCAAGCATTAAAATAACCCGACAACCCAGTTAAGAGATATAATACTAACATTCTTTCGTTTAGTTGCCAAGCTGTAACGACAGGTATACACTGCTTTTTTGTTTCTTCACTAAAAATTTGACTCCAAGCCTTTGCTTGTTCATTTTCGTCATGCATCACAATAGGCACCTACAAACCAGTTAACGAATTTATCAAACTACATGCAGAAAATGATCATAGTAGTAACATTGTCAGGAAAATTAGAACATAGTGACAAACTGTAACAAGCTATATATTGGTTTTCAGATTATTAGTATCAGAAACATTATCAGTGAACTGATATTTCAAGTATGAGTACCTTCTTTCTGCGATGTTGAGTCATGGCGAGCATAGCAGTCATCTGTGCACGAATCAAGGAGGATGTATATATCATGTCGATGGGTATATTGCTTATCCTTTTACCAGCTTCAACGGCTTCCTCCACACCCTTCTTGGTTAATGGCACATCAACACAGCCCGTGAACAAGTTCTTCTCGTTCCAAAGAGACTCACCATGCCTGATCAAAATCAAAGCGGCTTCACCTGATATATGAATCACATTTATGAATTACGCCACTAAAAATAAACAAATCATTTCGAAACATTATCATTTACACATATAAGGAGTGGTTGGATGTGCGTTAAAGCTATATTCAGGTAAACTGATTATAATCTTCTTATTTGCTTTCAAAATAATCAGATTTGAATAATAAGGACTTGCTGTAAGAAAATTGATTATTAACATAAATATAAATTCACTAAACCTATTATGTACTTAGAATGTGAAAAGTGACTGTTAATATAAATATAAATTACCATGTTCACGATAATCACTTTTAAAAGCACATTCAGATATCCTGTTATTTTGGGACTTAGGGATTGGTTATACAGTGTTCGTGATAAAAACTGAGCATAGAAAATCACCAAACAAGAAAATGTGACAAGTTGCATATTGTTGTAAACAAATTCCTATCTTATCAAAAGTGAAAAGTGATAGATATTCATACTTGGTTTCTTAGAAGGGTCCTTGTTGGTGCCATTTGACGGGATTGAGATTGGATTACCCTCTGAAGTTTGATAAGAAGAAGCTGATGCTTGAATTGATCCACTTCTTTTTTTAGAGCAATGACGTTCTCTTTGCGATGATCCAATCTCGAGTTTAATTCCTCTTGTTATCAACTTCATAGAAATGTTTCCACATTCTTGATGAAGGATGGAATTACTAATATACCCATGGGATTGCAAAGTACTGATGGCTTGGTGAAATGCAGTCGCAGTCATTCTGTTAATCAACAATATATAAGCTTCAAGTATATATCAAAATTAACCACATTTATCAAGCAAACAGACTTTTACCACTGCAACGATTCAATTAGATAAGATTCTTAATCAAATCTAGTATCGTTCTTAAAAAAAGTGCCAAAATTATCCATTTATAATCTCCCATGTGACATAGCCACATAGGAAGCTCTAATTTCCATTACAATACCACGCTCCTTCGTCCTAGGACTATATACCATACCATTCAATAGAGATTACACTAAAGGATATCACGGATATTGGTGTTAACAAAAGGGTGCATTCAAAACACGAATTTTTATGGATACACAATCACTCAACCACACATGAACAAAGGCAACACAGAAAATAAATTGCAGGTAAACAGAGAAAAAGACTGCAGGATTTACATGGTTCTTTCGATAAAGATTATTTCCACAGCTGAACTAGCAAGTTTCTTTGATTGACGTCAATAAGGTTTACAATCCATAGGAGCTGTACTTTTCGCTACAAAATTGGTTGGTCGCAATTATGTCTCTTTCGGGGCAAATAAGTCTCCGCACCTAACAAATGGAATTTAAAAATACTCGTACCGTTTAATTTTAAACAAAAAATTAACGCAAAATACTACAGTAATTCTTTTTCACAAATCTTAGGTCATTCCATTAGCTGCGACTTAAACTCGAAAGCAAACACGCATAAAATATTTGAGATAACTAACATAACTAAATAACTAAAAGGGTAATCCAAAATGTCAAGTTGGAACCCTCGAAAAAAAATAATAAATAATTAAATAAATAAAGGTGACAACTAAATAAATTGTACAAATTATTCTAACAACGACAGCAGAATATTTAAATTAAAGCAGCTATCATCAAAACCAGATCCTTCATAGAAGAACTAAACTTTGACTTTCAAAGTCAAACATATACTTCTCAGCTTCAAACTCTAAATAAAATTTATAACTATTTAACATTAGCAGATCTGATAATAACGAAATTAATATATGTCAAACATGTTCATATTTAATTTACAGAAAATGGGTTTACAAAAAATAGATAAAAAAACTTTACCTAATTTTATGTGTGCTATAAAAAAATCATATAAAGTTAGTAAAGGTAAATAAGAAAATGAGATCTTACGTTATTTTAAAGAATGTAGGAATGATGTGGCGATACAAACAATGTGTGTGTGTTTTTTTTAATGGTGTTTGTGTTTGATTTATTGGAAAAGTGGGTTGGTTTGGTGCTTAAATAGTTGTTGGAAAATCTGGTAAACTTTTCATGCCATGCCAGCTACTCAGGTTTGGGAGAGGAGGTAGGTTGCTACTTTGGTAGGTGGCTCAATGCGTTTGTTTGTTTGTTTGCTTCTAGAGTTAACTACTTGTACAAATTTAGTACTTCTCGTTTGCATACAATTGCAAATTTTGTCACAGGGTCCGTTTCGACTATTGCAAAATCTTGCAACGTTTGTCCTTTTCATTAATGGTCGTTAGTTTTTAAGGTTGTGTCTTAGATATAATTACTCCCTAGTTATCTCCTACTGATTTGTTGAATTGTCACGTCCTTGTTTTAGTTGAAGCGTTGTATTTCTTAATATTTGTCGTGGGAGGTGCCGAAGTCCCCAACTCTATGAATTTTAGTCTTCCCTAAATCCCTTAAAGTCTATTAAGTTATCTAGGATCTATAAGCCGCAATTCATGCAATAAATACAACGAGAAAAACTAATAATACACTCTACGGTTGCGTTTCTAAGACGTTCAAGCTAGTTACATATAAGAGGTTAGCCAATTTTCTTAGCCTAACGCGAGACAATCAACTAAACAAGAGACAACGAATCAATATTCGATGTTAGCCAGTTTTCTTGTCCAACAAGTATTCGAGTTTGACAAAAAGTCAACCCCGCTCCTAGGGGCTTCAGCCAATCGACTACAACAACCCTTATGGGTTTGTTGTTTTGTCTTTAGTCGATTATTACCCTCTAATATTCATCCCGGATAAATTACTATACTCTGGGATATCGGTTCACCCCTAAATGAAAGTAACATTGTATTTTCATTTCCTCGTTATTCTCAATTCATTTTGTAACTTGTTTCTTATTTCCGCTTGCTTGTTCTGTTTAGTGTTCATCGATGTGACCGTTCAGCATTTCTGTGAGGCAAGTGTGAAAGTCGTTATGTTGTTTGCACATAATTCTTTCGGACTCCCACTTGTGCAAATACAACGAAATCGCTTTTACTTGATGATTGATCAAGTTGACAATCTGGATTTGTTGATGAAGTGGGAAACTTGAGATAGTGATGATATTGTTGATATATGGAAGGGCAAATGAAAAATGGTACTATAGTAGTAGTCTTCCAAAATATCTTTCATATCTAAAGAACATACATTTAATATGCATCTGCTAGTAAAGTTTTGTGATGTATGTAAATAAAAACCACTATTAATTATTCTATATTTAGACATCGGTGCTGCATCTAATGAGTAGAAAAAAGTATAACTAGATTACGAGATCATGTCATCATATCATCATATCAGGCGATTGACCAAAGGATTCTTGGAAGTTGCCAAGATGTTACTAATAAGTATGTCGGTGGTCCAAAAGAGGGTGCAAAACGATAGCAGCACACATTAAATAAGATGATATCAACTGCGAACATGTATTGTTCGATGAATTCTATTGTGCTATATTGTTGCTGGAAAAAAAATGAGAGACCGATATTTAGAGGGTCAAAATTGGATATGAAACTAGAGAACACATAATCAGCAAAACAAAAACGTAATCAAGAGGTCATTACTCGTCTTTCAAAAACAGATTTTGCTTATCTGATGGTGTTTAGAATGACTTATTTAATGCTAAATATGGATAAAAGTTTATTAGAAACTACTTAATTTATTTTAAAATAAACTATTTTAGTAAAAGCAGAGACAAAATACTTAAGCTAAAAGATAAGTAGTTAAGAGAAAGTAAGAAAAAAAAATAAGCAATTCCAAACACCCCCTTATCACGTGTAGACTCGTGTGCAGATCTTGCCATCTAATGCATGTATGTACCATGTAGGCTGATGTGTTGTAAATCTAAGAGAATAAGTAATCCTAACCGGTGGTGATTAACATGTGCAAGTGGTGCAGCCATACAGGGCAACCATTTGTGAGGGGCATCTGATTTAGTATATCTACATTAGTGTTGACATAAATAATGCATAAAAACGTTATTTATATTTTTCGATATCTCTACGTTTTGACGATCACAAAATGTAAAATCATTTAACGTAAGATTACTACGTAAACAAGTATTAAGCTAGTTTATATCATTTTATCCAACTTAATCACTTAAGGTATGAATAAACAAGTGTTTAATACATCTCATGATCAAAGGGGTATTTAATTAATTATTACAAAGTTTATTTAATAATATAAACATATTATATATTTTTGAAAAACACTTTTGGTAATAAAAGAAAATGTTTAAATCATACTAAATATATGAATTCAAATTTCTAACCAAAATCAGTTAGTTTTTCACCAAATAAACTTTCCCCACTAAAAGACAGAAAATCTGGCCGTTACAGCTGGGCGGCCCCTAATTTTAAGGGGGCCGGCCACGCTCCCCTGTCAGATTCTGTCAGAAATTTTCTCCTACAAATACCACCTCAAACCTGGTATTTTTCTAACCTCTTGCACGAAAATTTTCAGATCTAAATCTCTCTAAACATCTTCTAAAACCCTTTGATCATTTGATTATTAATCCTTGTTTCAAGTGATTCAATCCCTCCTCATTCATCCTCATCCAAAGTGCAAGAGAAGAATACTCCTTCAACCTCAAGTTTAAGAAGTATTGTATATTTGTTGTGTATATTGTGTATAGCATTTGTGAAGTTGTGTTGTGCTTATAGTAAGTAGTTCTAGGAGAGCTAGTTGTGAATAGAAGTTGGGTAGAGAAGAAGATTAAGTAGTGAAGTAGTGAAGTGGTGTGTAGTAGTGAAGAAGTTAAGGTGTGTACAAGTAGTGAAGAAGTAGTGATAAGTTGTGGTGTGTTGTGAGATTGGTTCTAGCTAGGATTAGGACCTGACATTTAGCTTAGTGTCGTAAATTGGTGTAAGCAAAAGTCGTGTAAGGTTTTCTCCGCCATAAGGGAGCTTGTTGACATANTTTTTTTTTTTTTTTTTTTTTTGAACGGCTAACTTATATAAAACTAGCAACCAGCTAGAAACAAAATTACATAATACAAAGCATTGGGTTTTGAAGCTACAATGTCCAGTTTTTAGAATAAACTTTACTTCTAGGCGAACACCACTCAAACGCATTAGCCACTATAATATCAAAAATACTTTTGTTCATCTTTAAATCACCAAAAACTTTGTTATTTCGAAACTTCCAAATCACCCACATAGTCGTTAACATGACAGCTTCCAAAATTTTCCTCCGATTGTGACTTAATTGAACCGAGTCTACCTAATCCATAATATCATCAATCTAGACGAAAATATGAGTAGAAATATCAAGCCATCTAAATACTTTCTCCCACGTATGGCATGCAACTTCACATCAGACAAACACGTGAGAGACGTCTTCAATATTGTCATCAAAAGTCAGGCAAAGCAAAGAAGACAAATCGATCCTTTTGTCAACTAGATTTTTTCGAGTAGGCAACCGATCCAGATTTATTCTCCAACCAAGAATATTTACCTTTATTGGAACACAATTGTTCCATCTAGTTGGCCGATCACCAGAATGAAGCATGATATTGTCTATATGATTTCGAGCACTTGATACCGAGAAAAATCCATTCTGATCAAGATCCCACAACCATGTGTCTTCGTTACCTGACCATTCCAAATTCTGAAGCACGTTTTGAAGTTCAATGAATTGTTGACTCGTACGACCCACAATTGGCATAGATCTATTCCAGCTCCAATTCCATTGTTCTTCATGCCATCTATCAGAAACCATGCAATCTTTGGTCATCTCCAAAGGGAAAACTCACAGGAATCTATCTTTGAAATTTAAATTGCCAACCCATATATTCGTCCAAAATCTTGTACTAGCCCTATTGCCAATTCTCTTACGCATTGTAGATATTGGGATAATGTTTTTGGTGTGCATTTGATCTATAGCTTTTAAAATAGAACTCCATACCCCATTCCTTTTCTGATTTGCACCATACGAAGAAAGACCTCCATGTTAGCCATGAATACTTGTAATAATTTTGGTCCAAATACCTTTCATATCCATATAACATCGCCACCTCCATTTTTGAATCAAAGCTAGATTCAACGCTTTCAAACTTCCTACACTGAGGTCACCTTTTTCTTTAGAATTAAGGACATGCTTCCATTGCACCCACGAGATTCTTTTATCTATACCATCTCCCTCGCAAAAGAATTGAGAACGAATCGATTCCAATTTTCTATTCACGATCTCAGGCATCTTGAACATCGACATGAAATAAATACCAAGGCTCCCCAAAACCGTTTTAATTAAAGTTAGCCTTCCTCCAACGGACAACAGCTTGATCTTCCAATTCGCTAGCTTCGTTTGCACTTTCAAAATCATTTCATCCCAATTAGCTTTTCTGTTCATGTTGCTTCCAACAGGCAAACCAAAGTAAGTGAAAGGAAGAGAAGCAGCCGAACAACCAGTAGCACCTGAACATTGCTCAACATCTTCCAAAGCCACTCCAACTCCGTACAATTTGGATTTACGTATATTTAGACGTAAACCTTAGACACGATAAAAAAAACTGAGGATGATTATGAAGTTAGTAATATTTGTATCACCCCATTCTCCCATAAACATTGCATCATCAGCATAAAAAAATATGTGAAATGCGACATCCATCTCCTACCCGAAGATCCTTGTATATACCATGAGCTACCGCATTTTCAATAGCAACATGTAGCCCCTTAATGGCAAGAATGAACAGAAAAGGGGGTAAAGGATCCCCTTGCCGAATTCCACGTTGAAAGGAAAATTCATTAGTTGGACTACCATTAACCAGAACCGACACTCGAGCAGAAATTAAACACGCCCGTATCCATTTAACCCATTGATAATTAAATCCCACACACTCCATCATTTGAATTAAATAGTCCGAACTAACCGAGTAGTACGCCTTATCAAAATCAACTTTTAATAGCATACATCTTTTTTTTTTCTTATATCACTCGATAACCTCATTTACCACTAACGGACCATCCAATATTTGTCTTCCTTTAACAAAAGCTTATTGAACCGGATGAACTAAATCATCAATAACATTGACCAGTCGGTTGGCTAACAATTTGGCAATAATCTTGTATTGAATCCCGATTAAACTTATTGAACAATAATCTTTAAATGTGACCGGGCTACTAACCTTTGGAATCAAGGTAATAAAATATGAATTGGATGCTTCATATATCGAAGAAGAAGGAGAAGGGAAAGATACATTTTTTTTTTAGTTCTGTTATAAAAGAAAATTAAGACTCCGAATTTTCTTTTAACATATTTAGGGCTTGTTTGTTTAATTTTTTCATTAAGTTGTGTTATAGATGACTTAATCTGAAGACCCTCAGTTTTGTCACTTTTATTCTAAGTCATTTTGTTTTAATGAAGTGAAAAACAAACAACTTTTCACTTGACTTAATAATTTAATTTTCTTCATATTAAATCAATAAGGGTGTGCCTGGTTAGTAGTGGGGAAAAAGAAAGGGAAAGATAATGCAAAAGAATGGGTGATGGTGGGTTATAAATCCCTTACCACCCCCGCCCTCCCCCCAATTTACACTATAATGGTCTTGTTGGGTTCATTCATCACCCAAGTCCCTGATTACAAGATTTGAACACAAATTAAGCCAAGTGATGAACTATCTTGAACACAACCAAGTCACTGAGTGAATAGTCATTCAGTGAGTCATCTTCAGGAAGCTAAGGATAAGTCTATGAAGTAAAGACTTTCCATTCAGTGAGGCGGATTCTCAGTGATTGGCCTAAGCCAAAGAAGAAGATGATGGATTCAGTGAGTGATGGCAATTAGCTCACTGAATCCCTGTTACACCTC
>LBNU01027405.1:47064-60117 GCA_014162995.1 Artemisia annua | reverse complement strand
AGAAAGGAGTCTAGCAAGTGACCGCATTGAAGGCCAAGAAGGATGCTAGTGATGATGATGCACGACTTTCCGAAAGTGATGACGAAGAGATGCGATGGGCCGCTATGGATTCTTCAAGAGATTTTTTTTAAAAGAAGAGGAAGATTCGTATAGACAGACCAGGTCTATGACGATATGAAAACTCTTCAAAGAAACAAGAGAAGAAAAGAATGGCAAGGGGCGGATAGACAAATGCTACAAGGTGCGGAGATCCAAACCGACCTCATTGGAGAATGTCCGACAGATGTGTCAGAGAAGTCAAACCATAAGGCTGCTTTTAATAGGAGGAGCCATGGAGCCGATAGTGAGCAATGGAAGAAAAGAGACAACCAAAGAGGGAATTGTTCTTGAATGGCGGCACATCAAACGAGGTAAGTTCCTGAAACCGAGATACTATAGTGAGAAAGCCGTATCGTTAAATGAAAATGGAACTAGAAATGCAAGCATATATGAAATTTTATGCCAAAAGGACATAAGGTAATAACTAAAAATAAACTCCTTAGAAACAAACCAATAATCAACCTAAAAGATGAATATTAGAACTTAAAATTAAATAAGTAATTTAGAAAAAGGAGAAGAGAGTCTTGAGTGTAAAAATTGCCTTGAGACGTTTAAAAACGAAAATCAACTAGCTAAAAGATGAAATTATTAGAATAGGAGAAACTTGAAAATAGCTAGTACATCAAAACTTTAGGAATAAATAATTGTGCACAAAGATATATACTGGAGGATAAAACCGCGCTTAGATATATATTCAAATTGAAGCATCTACTAGTAATACAAAAATTGTTAAAATTGAAAAAGAAACTAGTAGAGCTACAAAACGTTAGTTTGAAAATGAAACTAGTAAAGCTAAAATACGTTAAGTTTAAAAAGAAACTAAGTATAAACACAACCTAGCAGGTTATACTCTTAAAAAGATAAGCCTAATACCCATACAAGTGATGATGGAGGTCAAAACATTTTACACAATCATCGTTAAACCTAATGCCTGAACCTTTCAAAACCAAAACATAAAAATCCAGAACTCCAACTAGAAAACAACTAGTCCTCCATCCTAGTGACCTAAAACTGCCACGAAATCTAAAATAATCAAAATAAAGAGAACTATCAAAACAATCATCAAATGTGGAACTTCAACCCTTGGGGAATACTTCCACATACATAGCATCCAAGCCAATTACACAACATGTACGGGGCATAACAACTTCGCCAAATGAGACAATGGGGACCGAACGTAGATCTCTTTCGCCAAGCTTGGATTAATCTCTCGTTCCAATGCAAAGAACAATTTGATTCGTTTGAAGACATTGAAGAATAGCTCTTTGAAGACTACAAGGTGCACATTTCCTTTTATTCTTCTCATCTAGTTTGCATGATTAGTTTAATGTGATTAGTTGTGTTTATTCTTGCTTAGCTTATATATGATTTCCTGTTTCCTATATATGAACATATATATATATTATAGTTAATCTAAACATATACTATAAATATAAGTATATAATATACAAACTAGTATATATTAATATTATATATATATATAATATATATAATATATTTATATTATACTATACTATATATATAAGTATATATTATTTATTTTTTTATTTGTTCTATATTTTTTATTATTAGTTTTTTTTAGATATATATATTATATATATATTATATATATATATACATAATAAACTTAGTTTATAAATATAGGATTTTATAACCTAGAAAACTCATTTGTTGATTTTCTAGAACTAGAAATTGTTCGTTCACGAACCTTTTCTTTCCCCCTTTGGCCTTTGTTGAACTTCCAAGTTCAACTAGACTCATGTTGATGTAGAGAAGTGAGTCGAAAAATCTATGAATGATACAAGCTCCCGGCACTCCTTCGCGCATATTTCTCTCTTAACTTCTCGTCTAATAAACCCATATTATATATTAATATATATAGATATATATATATAAATATCCACAAACATCTCTCGTCCTCTTGACGGCTTGATTAACTTTATCCAAACTTATCAAGTATTTTCATTTGATGAAATGCCAAATGAAAGTGTCAAGTAATTCCACTCGTGCGTAAACCTTTCAACGTATTTTCGATTAAATATAAATCTAATATAATTATATATACTTTCTTGATCATTTCTCTTGAGAAACAATGCCACAAAAATCGTCAAAATCAATTTTGGGAGGGCGGTACCCTTAAAATTAAGGGTACCGGCATACTAAGTAGGGCGGTCACCTTAATGTTTAAGGTGACCGGCCATCTGATACTTCCAAACCCGTTTTTCCTTCTTTTTCTTTTGCCAAACACTCCATTTGTTCTTCCCTCTTCCCCTTGCTGCTGCTGCATTCGACCTAAAACCCAAAACCACTCAAAAAACCAACTTCCAAATCATCAATTCAAGATCATTTCGCAAAGGGCTTTCTTTACCAACTTGATTAACAACTTATTTTGTAAAAATGCCTAGATGTGATGATCTTGCTCTCACTCGACAATACATGCCTAAAGTTTCTCAACTTCCCACTACTTCTTCCGCCATAGCCCATTTCTACAAGCAAATCGAGGATAGAAATATCCACGAGGGTCGAGTAGTAGATGGAGCTTATGCTCAAGCCGACTTTATGACACCTCTATTCTCTTCCATCAACTTCAATTGCCTTTTTGAAATAAACGAACCCATTCATCCTCGATTCATTGCCGACTTCTATAGCCAAGTTACGGTGCAAACCGATAATGATGGCACTCTTCTCATCTCCTTCATGATCCAACATCGCTTCATTACACTCTCACTCGAAAGCTTCGCCAAAATTCTTGGCATTCCTTTTCGGGGCCAAGCGGTCTTCACCAATGAATGGGATCTTAATTCCCTTGAACGGTGTCGACCGACTGATGGTCCTTATGTTTCTGAAATTCCTACTCCTGACGATATTCGTCAAGTCCTCGGGTTGGAGCGTGAAACCACCACCCGAAAAATCAAATCTCGCAACGTGCCAATCCTTGCAAACCAAATTCTTTTGATAGAATTAAACCAAGCCATGCGGCGCTGGGAAGAACTCATTCGCGAGAATGCGTTCGGTACCGGAGGCCACCGGGACCATCTCCCGGCGTGCCTTGCGCACATGTTATATTGTATTAGTGTCGAGCACCAATACAATTTGGCTTATTTCTTTATCAAAAGAATCGAGTGTGCGAGGAGGACACGAAAAGCGAATCTTCCGTATGGCATGTTTCTCACTCGTTTATATCGTTACTTGATTGAAAAATATCAAGATCTTGACGAAAGTGTATACGAGGCCATCTATCCCGTCCTTCGTCCTCTCACTCTCAAACCCACTAGACGACCCCGTAGTGATAAAGGGAAGTCTCGTTGTCATAGCTATCATGGCTCATCCTCAAATCAAGAGGACGATGACGAGATCGAGGAACAAGCTCCACGAGCTAGTACCTCTCCCTTTACCGTCTACGAGGAGAATCTAGAGGACATCGTCTTTCCCGAATCTCAATCTCCATCACCTCCTCCTACTACCGAAAGCCTTCATGCTACTCAAAAGGAGATTCTTCACCGACAAAGAAGCATGCATAAAGAAATGCAAGGAGGATTCAAAGCAATCGGCAAGACGCTCAAGAACATGTTTGGGAGAAAGAAACGATAGTGGAAGATTTTATTTTTGGTGTTGAATTTATGTGCTACTAGAACANTTTTTAACTTGATTGAATTTCTCTTTTATTTGTTTGGATGACAACTTGTTAGCTTATTAATTAATCTTTCTATTTTGATCATTATCTTTGATTATATGCTTAATTGTTTAGCACTTGCTTATATAACTACTTATATATATATAATTGTATGCATGCTATCAAATGAACCAAAAGCTAATATAAAATTCCAAAATAGCGTTTGCTGCAAATACAAACAAGAAAATACCAACTTTTCAAAAAAATTTCTAAAAATTTTCAAAATTTTTTCGTCAGATGGGCGGCACCCTTAATTCATAAGGGCGGTAACCTTAATTTTAAGGGCACCGGCCTATAATTAAGGGTACCGGCCCCTGTACAGTGAGTTTCACTGTTTTCTTTTGCATCTTGTGACTTCTTTTTGCTAGTCTCAGCTACCATTTCCCCATCAAACTAAACTGATTTTGGAATAAAACCTTTCAAGTTCAAATTAATACCATTTCTAAACATGTTCTCATCTTTATAAGTCCCATGCATGTTTACTTCCAATCCATCATCCTCAAACACTTCCAACCTTCATTAACAACCATCAAACTTAAACACCAAAACATGTCTTCACCAAAAACCTCAAACTCCACCAATGGCAAGAGACAAAAACTTGTCATACTCCCTCCTAAACAATTGTTCATTGACCTCACTCATGAGGACAATACTACTCCTTCTCCTCAACCACAATGCTCATCCCCAAGTGCTACAAATGCACCATCCAAAACACCCTCTACACATGCAACCTCAACATCATCCTTACCATCCACATCCTCCATAAATGACTACATAAACAACCACCTTTCATCTCCACCAAGAAACCCACCACCACCACCAACAAACCACCAAGAATCCCTTGACATTACTCTCACAATGTCACCACTCACCCCCTTGATGCCTACTTCTCACCATCACCAAACAATCCTCCAACCTACAACCCCGTCCCATGGAGCTTGCTTGAAGCCCATGGAGACACATGCCTTTGTTGCATCCATAACCGCACCATAGTCTTTGGACTAAGGGATGAGATTCACTTCATGTTCTCACATCTTGAGAACTTGTTGCAAGCAAACAAACAACCAACAAACACACCTCCTCCACCATCAACAACAACTACTCCTCCACCACCTCCATCAACAAACACTCCTCCACCATCTCCATCTCCACTATCACCATCTTTCCCACAAGTTTAGACATGCATGGTGACTACTTAATAAATTAGTTTCAAAATCTTTTGAGAGGAAGCTCTATGAGGAGTTTTATATTGGTTGGTTGGTTCATTATTAGCATGTTGTTGTAGTATCTTGCATGTACTAGTAGCCTTTTATGCTACCTTATTGTAACTTTTATTCCAATGAATATGATTATGTTTCCTTATTTTCTTGCATGCTATATATATATATATATGTTGCTTGTCTACTAAATATTTTTTGCAAGAACCTCCATATCTCGATTCAACCTATGACCTCAAAACGAGGGGGAGTTTAAATCAAGGGGGAGCTCCACTCTACTCGGGATAACCTTTTTGATTTTTACAAAAAGGGGGAGAAGTAATATAAACTCATACGTAAAAACTTGTTTTCGTATAAAATTATGGCTTAATGAGTTTAGGTTTTGTAATCATCAAAAAGGGGGAGATTGTTGATATAAAACCGCTATTTATATTTCTCAATATCTCTTTATTTTGATAATCACAAAACGTAAAAACATTAAACGTAAAGTTAATATGAAAACAAGTGATTAAATGAGTTTATATCACCTAATCCAAACATAATCACTTAAGGTATGAATAAACAAGTGATTAACACATCTATGATCAAAGGGGAATTTAATTAAATATCTTAAATTTATTTAATTATAAAAACTAATTATATATTTAATAAAAACATTTTTGGAAATAAAGAAAAGTGTTTTAAATATTCTAACAACTAGAATTCAAATTTTTAACCAATTTTAGTTAGTTTTTCTCCAAATAAATTTTCCCCACAAAAGACAAAACATTCAGGTCGGATCAGATGGCCGGTGCACTTAATTATAAGGGCGGTCACCTTAATAATTAAGGTGACCGGCCACTAATTAAGGTGACCGGCCACGCTCCTCTGTCAGAATATTTTGCCTATAAATACCACCTCAAACCTGGTATTTTTCCTCACCTTTTGCACGAAAATTTTCAGATCCAAACCTCTCCAAACTCTTTCTAAATCCCTTTGATCATTACATTTCTTAATCCTTGTTTCAAGTGATTAATCCCTCATCATCCAATCTCTTCCAAAGTGCAAAAGAAGAACACTCCTACTCTTACAACCTTAGTAGTGTTTGTATATATAAAAGTTGTGTATATTTGTGTGTAGAAGTTGTGTATTTGTAAGTAGTTGTATTTAGCATAAAGTGTGCATATAAGTAGTGTAGTGGTGTGAAGAAGATCAAGTTGTGGTGTGCTCAAGTCGTGGTGTGCTCAAGTCGTGGTGTGTTGTGCTCAAGCTTGTGGTGTGTTGTGATCAACATCTAGCTTAGTGTCGTTAAGTCTATAAGCAACGTTGTGGTGTGTAAAGGTTTTCTCCGCCAAAAGGGAGCTTGTTAACATAGTGAAGAAAACTCTCGAGAACGCTACTCGGGGAGTGGAGTAGGAACAAGGAAGGAGACCTTGTTGCCGAACCACTATAAATCCTTGTGTTGTGGTTTGCATCTTTCTAACTCTACTCTTTCATTCATTATTTATACACTATATACTTGCTTAGTTAGTTTACATATTATTGTTCATATTGTGCTAGTCTTGAAGTCACATAAACTAGAATCGAAAGTTTTTGTAAACTAAACCTATTTTTATGACTCCGAAATGGTGAAAGGAAGAAAGGAGTCTAGCAAGTCGATCGCATTGAAGGCCAAGAAGGATGCTAGTGATGATGAATGCACGACTTCCGAAAGTGATGACGAAGAGTATGCCATGGCCGTATGAGATTTCAAGAGATTTTTTAAAAGAAGAGGAAGATTCGTTAGACAACCATATGACGATAGAAAAACTCTTCAAAGAAACAAAGAAGAAAAGAATGGCAAGGGCGATAGAAAATGCTACAAGTGCGGAGATCCAAACCACCTCATTGGAGAATGTCCGAAGATGTCAAGAAGTCAAAACCATAAGGCGTTTATAGGAGGAGCATGGAGCGATAGTGACAATGAAGAAAAAGAGACAACCAAAGAGGAGAATTGTCTCATGGCGGGAACATCAAACGAGGTAAGTTCCGAAACCGAATACTATAGTGATGAAAGCCTATCGTTAAATGAAAATGAACTAGAAAATGAATATAGGAAATTATGCAAAATAGGACATAAGGTAATAACTAAAAATAAACTCTTAAAACAAACCAATAATCAACTAAAAGATGAAATATTAAAACTTAAAATTAAATTAAGTAATTTAGAAAAAGGAAAAGAGAGTCTTGAGTGTAAAAATTGCTTAGACGTTAAAAACGAAAATCAACTACTAAAAGATGAAATTATTAGAATAGAGAAACTTAGAAAAGTGAGAAAAGTGTACAAATCATCCCCTACCATTCTCCTCCTTTTTTATCCCTAACTCAAGGGACCTGATTGTAACTATCTTTATTTTATAGGGTGTGTTTCCCCTTCCCTTATTTTTGTCCAGGGGCCTCTTTGTAACTTTTCATCTTTTCATCTTTTCAGTTGTCCATGCTTTATAATATTATTTACGCCCTTGTCCATAATCTTTTCCACGTTTATTAATCTCTTCAGTTGTCCATGCTTATCATATTATTTACGCCATTTATATTTATAGTTTTATTACCTTCCTACAGCAAACTTTATATTGAATGTGAAAATGACAAAAAAAATCAACAATATGCATACTTAATCAAATGCCAAGAAAGAACTTGTTGTCGTAAACTTCTAATATAGTCTTTTGAAAGAAGACATAAATAATCGTTTTTAATATTTTGGACGGTCTACAAGTAAAGTTCTAATGACTAATCTCATGAGCACAAGATGGACAGGCATGGAAAAATGCTACATTCGAATGACACAAATTGACCCTCAACTTTAACCCGTCCATAAGATGTTTTTCAATACTCCATATCACAATCTTCTCTAGGCAAGCCAAACAACCGAAGGTTTCGATACATAGACCCGACTAACAAGTATTTTGCATCAGGACCTGATCTTACTGAGTTTATTTTACATTTTTACCTGCATTACAAATTTAACACGCACAAAAAGTCACCAAGATGAAAAGATGAAAGAACTACCCCGCAAGAACAAATACAAAAGAGAATGAAACCTGTGCGAAACAAATCAGGTAATGTTTTAATACCGTTACACTTTTTAAAAATATATTTGTTTTTATTTTACTGCTTTGACATCAACCATAACCCAACTTAACACATTCATTAGTAAACGGGGGAATCTTGTCATGTTTAGTAATAGTCTTAAGTCCAGAAACCACGAAATAACCAGCACTGCTATCTATCTATTTTCATGTAGAGAAAAAACTTGTTCAAGGCATGTGCCAGATGATACCTCATAAAAGCACCATGAATTGTCGAGTGAAGCAATTACAAAGTAGTTATTTGTTGCGTGGACAGTCACAGCTTGAACCTGGGAATCAATACAAGCAAGATTATTAAAGCGGCAGCTTTAAAATGGTTAATGGACTTTATAATAAAGTATTATTCTCAATAGAAAAGATCAACATATGCCCAGGTTAAAGTCAACTTAAAATATCAACGAACGACTGGACTAGGGTCCTAATATAAGCTAAAACGGCACCTTCATCACTTACAAAAAACTGTCTTGTATTATAGTTTTAAAGAATCATGATGAAGACCAACAATAGGTTATATCTAGGATGACGTAATGTATAACTACATTTATTTAAATGACATGAATGGAATACGACCTTGTTATAACTAGCACTAGTGTCTTCATGATCCAAATATCAAACTGTTATAACCAACACCAGAAATTTTAACTATATAAAAATACTGAATTAACAAAATAAAAAACGACCTTGTTATTAAAATTCCAACGACCATTACGAGGAAGCAAGTTTCCTCCATGCACAATGATGCACTAAACATATTTTTGATGCACTAAACATAATTTTCACAAATGGATGCACTAAATAAGCACATCGATGCCTTATTTTTGTCCAATGATTATTGTGTTTGTAAAACACAAATAACCAAATAAATTGTGTCAAACTATTTGAAAAGCGATTATCTGTGTCATTTTAGTGAGCAAATGCAGTACTAAAATGCAAATGTGTTTAGCAAACGCAATCATGAACACCACTTAACTTTCGTTTGAATATAATATAACTACTAAAAACTGTATTAACAGAAGCTAAAAAAACCAAACCTTTTGCATTAGGAAACCAGCAACAGAAGGCTTCAAATGCTTGGCAACACCCTCACTTGAAGCATGGGCCGTGTGTGCAGTGCCAAAAGTATCATTGACGTACAAGTCAGCTAGAGAAGCCAATTTCTTAGTGAACTCAGGGTCATTCTTCTAGGCCATCTTGACGTGTTACATGAAAAAACGCAAAGAGGAAAACTTTTAGCAACACTATAAAAGTAATTAAACAAGAAGTTGTTAAGTTACACCACGATTAAACAAAAATGCACTAAACAAACACATTGATGCTTTAATATGTCGCACGATGCACTAATCATACTCAGTGATGCCTAATATGTTCATACTCAGTGATGCTCTAATTTTACACAAATCGATGCCCTAATTTTTACACAAATCGATGCCCTAATTTTTACATAAATCGATGCCCTAATTTTATTTTTAACCATGTCGATGCCCTAATGTCGCAAATATACACTTGTGGCATACCAGATCTCGATTGATTCACGTAATTTTTCTACCGCGTGTACATTCCCATAATGGTGGTGTTTTTCCAAAATAACACTTTGTTGTTCAACGTCTTGAACTAGCCATCTTTTAGAAGGTATTGTTAAAAGATCATCAATTCCTAATGAAATGGATGCTGCACATGAACAAGTACAGGCATTCCTTACAATATTATTAAAGAATACTATTTTCAAGCATATTTGGAACTCATTAGCTATCAACACTATGACAGAAATGAGCTAGGAGAAAAAAAAATGCAGTGGGCTAGATAGTGGTGCACCTATGTGATCAGCTGGATGCAACAATCAGATCATACAACATATGGGGTCAGAAAGCATAAACAGAAGACTAGGACAATAGACACAGAAGTGACAGAACCATGTGAAGAAAACAAGCTGGAAGACAAATGGAGAGAGTTGAACTCAACATGCATAGTTGTAGACCTTTAAGTTTCTGGTTATGAAAAAAGCCTTAAATTGAAAACATCAGCTATATGGACTGTGAGCTTTTGAAGAAATTGCCTGGCAGAATTTGAAAACTAAAAGAACTAAAAAAATATATGCAACAACTTCGGAGATATAAAGAGACACACAACAATTCCCGCATAGAACTTAAAAAATATTTACTCAATTCCCGCATAGAACTTAAAAAATATATACTCAAAAGATGCTAAATTTGTTCTAAAAACTATAATTACCAAGATAAGTTCAGTTTTCCATGCAAATTAAAGTTTCAGTTTCAATTTTAGTAGCATAGCGCAAATACCTGGCGTGGACTAATTTCATGTATGGAAGTCATTGTCGACAAGCACCAACAGCACCTGACGAGACCAAGACGAGTTGACGCTAAACTTGAACACGACTTGAAACAAATCTTGCAGCCACGAAGCAATCTTTAACTGAAATCATACTCATAGATGCCCTAATATCTACCTTTTTGATGCACTAATCATACTCATAGATGCCCTAATATTACCTTTTTGATGCACTAATCAATTCTATTTTATTATGTTTGCCAAAATAATAGAACACAATGAAATGGGTCAAAGCAATTCCATCTGTATTTATAGTTCACATATGTAAAAAAAAATATATATTAAAACCCCTGATATAATGTTATTATTATGCCTAATTTTATCTCAGATAAATGGTTGTATTAACAGATGCGCAGTTCATCACAGGCAAGAAAAAACTAGTGTCTTTCGAAACCATAACACCATAAGGTAGTGTAATCACGAAAAAAACATATCACATATCAGCTTCTACACTTCCAAAAACAACTAGCTAATTGGTATGGCAACACTATTTTGGTCGGGTTGCCCCGCCAATATACGGGTCAAATTCAACCATTATGATCTGGTAACTTATGCTTGGAAAATATAAATGCACAAAAATAATATCTTTATCACCAATGTAAAAGAGCCTCCTTTACTTTCAATAAATAAATCAAATTTGCCTATCTGCTCATTATATACTTCATTGCTTTAAGGGTTGATGAATATGGAAAAAAAAGATACAATTTCTTCATCCCAACTTATATAATAGTAGAATAGTATCTAATTTTTCATAAAGTTCAACACATAAAACTACTCTCAAATATTATTCACCGCACTAATTGACAACATTATTCACATGGAGTTTACCTACTTAAAGTTGAGTTGCTGGTGCATACCTCAATTAAGACGTTATAACATTATAGTGCCTGTGCGTTGTGTAGGTTTTTAAGATCATGGTACAAACCTAGGGACTCGTAAAGGAGGCATGTCCTGCCATTTCTTGGTTTCAGTTTCTAGAACAAATTTATGTCTCATTCATCTTGTAGACTGTGGACCATACTGTCAAGTGACTGTAAATATATCTTCCATATGTCACCATTCCTAAATGTGAATGTGTCTTATCTTTCGGCATTCTAAATCTTCCTCCCGACATGTTGCTCGTAAATTTGTGCATATGTCAACATGAGAGAGGACATGCCAAAGGATTAAATAGAGTCTGTTAGAATTTTCATAAAAGCAATTACATTGAATAAAATTATATTCAAATATGCACTATTTTCTAAATTCCAAAGTATAACATTGGAATTCCTTCACCAAGGGGCAGATATCGAATTATCAACCAGACGATAAAGTTAGACACATGCACAACCTATATATCGTTTGCAGCAAGAATTGCAACAAATATTTATACAGTACATAAAATGTACTTTAAGAATCTTGTAAATTTTCTTTATTTTACTATATCACGAATTCACTATCACAATGAAAGTAACAACGTTGGATTTTTCACATGCGAAAAATCATAAGTATGTTCCAACTTGACTAGCAAGCACAATGCACAACACCATCCGTACACACTTATGAGATGGATGAATTAGTCTATAAACAAAAAATAACTTAGCAAAAAATAAAAGGCACAAATCATAATTATGACGATGCACTAATCATGCATTCATACTCACTAATGCCCTAATCATTACTCGCTGATGCTCTAATCATTACTCACTGATGCACTAATCATACTCACTAATGCTCTAATATGTTCAGTGATGCACCAAACATACAAACATTTAACCTGATGCGGCAACCACTAACACTGATGCCCAAATCATACTCATTGATGCTCTAATTTGTTCAACGATGCACGAAACATATTTTGATGCACTAATCACTCAAACAGATGCCATAACAAGTCATTTGATGCCCTAATCATACACACTTGATGCGCTAATGTTTCGCGATGCTCTAATATAACAAAAATATGCACTAAATTAAATTTCTTATAATCAAATCATATACACTTGTTTACATAATGTTTATATTGATGCACTTGTTCATAGAAACAAATGCTATAACATATTATTTACTCCAATGCACTAAAATGTAATTTTATACATACAAATTCATTAAATGATGCACTAAAAAAAAACAATCTGTAATTAAAACTTACAGTTTTCGGATATCTATTGTTTGATTTCAATTTTCTTCTAGTGTTCGACGGATGTACGACGGCAATGATAGAGTGGTGGAGATGATGACGGAAATGATGAAAGTGGAGATGATGACGATGGAGTGGTGGAGATGATGACATGAATGATGATGGTGGCGATGGAGATGGTGAGAAGCGATTGGTGATGTATCTGTCAAGTGAGTGTTTTGTATATGATGTATATGTGGTGGTGTGACGGTGACGGCGGCGATGGTAGTGGTGACGGCGTCAACGGTGGTGGTGACGGTGACTGGTGTTTGGATCGGTGTGTGTGTGTGTTTTTGAATAAGGCTTGTATGTTGTATCTGGATTAAAAAAGACCGGTCCTTCCTTTTTTTTAGTGTTTTTTTATTTTTTACCCTGAACTTTCAATTGTTATCAAATTATACCCTATAAATTTTTTTCTCACTTTTCTATCTAGTTATACTTTTCTCTAGAACC
>LBNU01027405.1:24299-37392 GCA_014162995.1 Artemisia annua | reverse complement strand
TATATATATATATATATATATATATATATATATATATATATATATAGGGGCGCGTTCTATGCAGTACCAATATTAGATGCAGTACTTTACAGTACCAATCTAGACCAATAAGAATTTAGTACTATTAAATATTTTTATTTAATTCAAAGGGTATAATTGTCAAGACTTAGGATCAAATGAGAAGAAATCTTAAAATGAGAAGAATGAGAAATAACAATAACCACACATTAGAGATGCCTTGACTTAAATTAGATGCATCCCTAATCTTTTAGATGCATCATAACATATATTCTAGCAAAAAATTAGATGCATATACATATATTAGATGCATTTCATATAGTTAGACGAATCCTATGTATTTTTCGTCCTCTGCAGGTCAAATTTGGTTTTAGTACTACTTTGTATCGTTTTCACTTCAAAATCACTTTCGAAACTAATTAGGATGCATCTAAATGATTAAATATGCATCTAAATCAATTCAACGCATCTCAAATGTGTGATTATAGTTATTTCTCATCCTTCTCATTTTAAGTTTTCTTCTCATTGGATCCTTACTCTAATTGTCAAACACATTTTCACTTTTATTATTATTTTTTTTTCACTTTTTAATCAAAAAACGATTTTTAACTCCCCTTATTTTAGGGATTTTTTTTTCTTCAGTGTCCATGTTTTCAAATAAATGAGATGCATAGGTGTTTTTTTTATTTTTTTATTATTTTTTTTATTTTATTTTTAATTCAATATTCTTAGTTTACATATGTTTCTTGAACAATTGTTTAGACATCAAACTCTTTTTTGCTTAAAATGGTAATTGCATATATGTTTCTAGTATACTGTATACATTCTTTAATGTTCAAAAAATTTATAACCGAAAACATAAACATATGCATGTAACTTCTAAATTTATAACAAACCAAAAACATAAATAGTATACACAAAATTTTGATATCAAATGAAATACAACCAAATACAAAATATATCTTGTTAAATATAGATGTGCACGTCATTCAAAGACATGTGTGCACTCTTCCAAAAACACATGTGCACTCTTCCAAAAACACATGTGCACTCTCGCTTTTTCATCAAATTCATTAGAACATATGAGAACCCTTCCAAAACACGCGTGCACTCTTTATATTGGTCATCGTCTCTATCTTTATCAAAGATGTTCAATACCTGAAACTACAAAACAATTGTTATTTTATTTTATCATAACAACTAGCAAACACATATTCATAATTATAACATGTATGCATATATCTTTCTTTGATTTTATTTCAGCTTCAAAACACATATGCACACTAGTTAATCGAGTTTATACCAAGTTACCAACCATAAAACACATATGCACCTAACTGATACAAACGATAAGTTATTAGCAACTAATTTGTGACCACCTCATACAATAACCAACCGCAACCCAATCTCTACATGACTCCACGTCTCATATTTAATTTTCATATTGCACAACTCTAATATCTCATGCTTAATCCTTTCACAAATTGTTAACCATTGCTTACGTGCATATGTGTTTGCTTACTATAAAACTATTGGTGTATGAACAATGATTATAAAAGCCAAAAGATTTAGAAGCAAGATAATGACCAGAAAACAACCTTAGGCTCACGAAACGCATCAGAAAAAAATTATATCTTCTTTGTTAATATGTCAAATGATTATACGTTAGATCAACCTACAAACCCAACAAATATCACACTACATCTTATTATATATAATTCATCTACAAGAAGACATTCAAACTAAGATGGCAAAAAATTAAAAGATACTTGAAATCAATCCTCGATATAATTAGATCTATGCTTTTCGATGGAGATATAACCACATATCAGAACTTGTGATCGTCACACCCATTACTTCTTCCTAAATACTAGGCTACAATATAAAATGCAAAAGGAAGTTAATAATAAATAAAAAGCATCCATGAATCTGAGAAAAGTTTAGGCTAATAATGGCAACCATGTAAACAATAATATAATACAATAAAAACTAAACCCTTATGGAAAAATTGATTTGGGCGAGCAACTGACGAGAACCATATTGTTCAATTTAATATTAGCACCATCAATTTAAAGAACATTAATTAATATCAAAACCCCCAAAAGCAAAGTGCATCCAAACGTCAATATTAACTTATTGATTTTGAATTAAATTCAATCACCATTAAATTAAATTAGGATTAAAACACATATTGATCAATTTATGAGAAAGTAGATCTGGGATTTATGTAACTAACCGAATTATTTTCTTAGTAATTCACCATACTTTGAAGTGCGTAAACCACGATCCATCAGTCCTGTTCGACGTGGATGATGAAAATGATGGTTTGGTAGTCGTTATCAGATTCAAGATCGCACCTTAACATCCATTATTTATGTTTTTGTTTTTGTGAATGAGAGTAGATCAATTTTTAGGTTAAAGATGATAGGAGATGAACAGAAATGGTTATTGTTGTAGATTTAGAATAAAGGAGGAGAAAAAGTCTCTGTATACTTGATATTCCTTCTAGTTACACATAATTACACAATTGGCACAAGTCATCTCATCCATTGATTAAATGATCTAACTGTTTATATTGGTAATGTAAAGTACTGTATCTAATATTGGTACTGTATAGAATACAACACTATATATATATATATATATATATATATATATATATATATATATATATATATATATATATATATATATATATATATATATATATATATAGTGTAACTTTCTTACGAGAACCACTTTTATCTGCAAGAACTGCGAGAACCACCTTTTTTACTCATAATAATACACAATGTACATCATGTCTATGCATAATGGCATTTTTAAAAATACATGTAACTTAATTTCAAAGAAAAAAAATAAATTAGGGGCAATATGGGAATAAAATTATTCATTACTCCGTATATCACAAAAAATTAAACTGACATCATCAGATCTACCCTCTCTCTCCCTCACTTATCCCTAAAAACCTAAAACCCCCCTCAAAAAAGAAATCAATATCTCACCGTGGTGCCTACGATTTGTGTAATCAACACAAAAACTTCCATCATCTTGATCGAAAGATCGTTAACAAGGTAATTACTAATTTCAATATTAAAGGTTTTAACACGATCTGGTGATTTTTTGGATCTAAAAAAAAGGCGAATCAAAACTAATTTTTGGAGGCATGGTGATAATCTTGTACTAGAGATTCTTGCTTGAATGTATATCACTTTTTTAATTTGATTTTCATTGTTGATATGTTTATCCACGTACCTAAGATCTGGAATTGTTATTAATTATTTTAGGATTTTTCTTTATTATCTTTATAATATAAGATTTAGTATGTTGGCTTAAAAAAATATAATAGATTTATATGAAGATTCTTAAAGTCATTTTTGTAATTTTATTAGGGAATCAGTGGCAAAAAAATCAATCCCCTAACTTAATTACTATTTTAGTGCAATAAAAATGATGCATTTGTTTGATTTCTTTGATGCGTTTGTTTGATACATAAATTAATATTTTTATGAGTCACTTTGCATTCTTCGTTGTATTAATTAAAGGGTTTATTTGATTTCTTCTATGGGATTTTGTCGTGATTTGATGATAATTGTTGAACGGTCCCGGTTAATGAATACTACTTGTTTGCGAATCGGTATTTGCAGCATAGTTTCTTTTATTATAATTTCATTGAGTTTGATGATAATTGTTGATTGGTGATTGGTCTCGATAAGAAAAAACTAAACATTGTTTTCGATGTAAAATAATTTTTGATTTGAAAAAGTAAAGCCATCATTTTTGACTTACAAGTTATTGTTCTTATTGATCATGTGTTGGATCAATGGTCTTTATAATATTATATGGTTTCAAAGAGTGCTTATTCATATATGTTGTGTTTTGTTTATAAAACATATATGTTTTGGAAAGAAACATATATGTTTACGTATAAAACATATATGTTTTGTGTGTTTGGATTATAAAACATATATGTTTTGGAAAGATACATATATTTTTACATATAAAACATATATGTTTTATGTGTTTGCATTACAAAACATATATGTTTTGTGTTTATGATTAAAAAACATGTTTACTCATTGGTTTAATATACATAAGATTGTGCATATGTGTTATGCTAGTTGTTGTGATTAATTTTCGTTTCTTATTTGTTTGTGGTTTAATTGATTTTGTCCATGCTTGTTTCAGATTGATTGATGAAGATGATGATATTAAGACCGGGAAGTGGATGAACACGATTATAGATGAAGATAATTTACGACTTTTTGAGATATATGATTATTGCATGTGTTTTTGTACTTGTAATCAAGTGAATTGTAACATTTAAGTATATCGATATTGTTTTTCTTTTTATAATGATTTATGTTCTTTAATTTGTGTTTATAAAAATATTGGTAGGTTGAAAGTGTTCCCTAAAAAACACATGTATGCACCTTGACTATTTGGAAAAAAAACATGTATGCACTTTCACTATTTTAGAGGAAAAAAAACATGTATGCACGTTTGTCTATTTAAAAAAAAAAATGCATGCACATTGAGATTTCAAAAAAGTAATGATTAGGCATAAAAACATGTATGCACCATGACTATTTGAAAATATGTTTGAAAAAAAAAATCTGAATTTTAATATCTATAAAAAACAGGAATTGTAAAAAAATAAAAAATAATATGAAAATGTCTTTTACTAATATACCCTTTTGAATTAAATAAAAATAATAAAATGCTATGGAGCATTAAATGATGTACATTGTGTATTATTAGTTGTAAAAGGGTGGTTCTCGCAGTTCTTGTAGATAAGGTGGTTCTCGCAAGAAAGGGACTCTATATATATATATATATATATATATATATATNCCCGTTGCTTTCTTGCCACCTCGGATTAACGCTGCTACCCACGTTATGACTCCCTCCTCTCTTAGTTAGTCAATCAAAAGGTTAAAAGCGAACTTAGTTTTCACTAAACTCAATCATTTTAAGCGAAAATCCTATATTTTTGTTAATTTTTTTTCCTTATACTGCAGTTAAAAATTCCGGTAAGTTTTAGCTCTGGTTCTTTTAGTTCATTGATGTAGGCCCAATGCTTGCTGATTACATGAGGTGTAAAACACATGGAAGTGATACGGAAAGCTTTACAGATATACATTGTCTTTGAATCTTGTACTTTGAGAAATCCTTTATGTTACATGTAATCAAGATAAAAAATGTTTAGGAACAGAGCTCCAATCTCTGTTTTTTCAGATATGATGTTTTCATAGGAAGCTATGCAAGAGTTCATCCTATTAAACCTTAATATGTATAATAGTTAAATTTAGTTTTCCATATGCACAAAGTTATGTATGGATTGTATCTGTACATAGATCAATAGAAAAGACTTGCAGGAATGTAGAATCGTAGTAAACTTACAATTGATTAAAGGAACTGTAATAACAGTATAACATTTTTCACATTAAATTACCTCATAAAGTTTCAACTTTCGACAAAGCAATGACAGCGTCATTAATGGCAAGAGTTCCATCCAATGGCACGTTACCCAAAAACTTGAGCTTGGGTGTATCATGCACTCCATAACCCCATATCTCCATTATAGGACAATGAACAATACTCACCTCCACTAAGGACGTATATTTGATAGAAGAATACCCTGAGTAGAATCTCTTGAGTTTGCTCAAATCAGAAAAGGTAATATGGGTAAGGCGAGGAAACACAATATCCGCATCGGGTATAGCAATATCAATTTCACCGCTACCTGTATCCGCATCTCCAGTCCAGATTACTTCCTCTAAACAATGACACTTTGAAATGCTTAGATTTTTTAAATTAACAAGCCCTTGCGCTACACTCACAGAGAACAGCCTTACTAACTTGGGACAATCCCCAATATCTAGTGTCACTAGTTTACTGAGGCTTATATATGCATCTGGGCACTTCCATAAAGCCGAAATCAGTTTCAGACTTGACAACTTGAGGTGTTCAAGTCTCGAAAAGAACCTTTCCTGTATTTTTCCCGTGCCAAACAATTCATCCCAATACTTTGTGTCCACTAAGTATGAATCAGAACAACACTCTAGCAATGCAATGGTCTTTAATTCATGGGAAGCTTCATAATACACACTAGGAAGAATATCATTCAAATTGCTCACTGAATGCATAAGTATACAATCACTTACCTTAATCAGTGCTTCAATGTGGGGCAAGAATGTGATATTAAGAGAAAATTTTGCTAAAATCAGAAGGTGTTTTGACTTCAGTTCCCATGGGAAGACAATATTCTCATCATTGTTTCCAATTTTGATCACAAATTCTTCCAACTTTCCAAATTGGACACCTTGCGGAATAAGATCATAATCAGTCACAAACAAATTTAGATTTATGAGCTTTGACAAGTTACATAGCTCTGAAAGACTGTTGTAATTCTCTTTCTGCACTTGGTAGTATCCAATGCATAATTCTTCCAACCAGCGGAGATTTGATATGACACCAGGTGCTATATGAGATAGACTTGTACAACGTTTAACTTCAAGTGTCCTTAAATTATCCAGCTTGCCAATCTCTCGTGGGATTTCGTGAATATTAGTATCATTGAGAATTAGTATCTCAAGTTCTCCAAGCTCCCCAAGTATGGAAATTTCTTGAAGGGAGCTATTTCCCCCAAGATTGAGCATGCGGAGTTTTATGAGTTGCTTTACTGATTTTGGTAAGGATGAGAGGTTATTATGCTCCATGTCTAAAACTTTGACTTCTTTTATGGCTTCAATAAACTCATCAGTAATGTTTGACAGCTTGCAATTTTCTTGTATGAGTAAAATTTCAAGGAGTGGGAAATGAAGTACATAATCAGGAAGCTTACACAGATTATTTTGCATTAGTGAGATCCCAGTGTAATCGTTTGGATCATTTTTCCTTGGTATCCATTCTGACAAACCAGTCCCAGCTTCCACCAAAAAGATGTTCTTCCCTTCTGATGCAATTATGTGTGCCACCTCACGAACAACGTCGTGCATTTTGGTTGTGAATTTGTCTTTTCCATTCAAAAACAAGGAAAAGGATTTGAGGTTATCAACTGCAATTCCAACTCTTTTTCTAGCATCCTCCATGCTACGGAGCCGATTCAACTTCCCTAAACCCACACAATAATGTGCCAAGCGTTCCAAAGGAATAAATTCCCGTTCTGGGAACATGCTACATAGTAAGAAGCATAATTTGGCCTCTTCACTATCAAGCAAGTCATAGCTTAGCTTCAAATGAGTAAATGATCCTCTCATCTCTAGGGGAACAATGGAAGGGACATTATTATTTAGTTGAGCAAGCGTCACCTCCCATAAATTAATTCTTTGCTTTTTCAAAACATTTCCTACAACTTGAATGATCAGTGGCAGTCCACCACAACCGTCAACAGCTTCTATTGCAATTTGTTTCAATTTCTCACTGGCATCCACTTTTTCCCCTACCACGCGCTTGAATAAGATCCATGCTTCTTCTTCTGGCAAAGATTTTACACAAATATTGCTATGAGTATTCATTGCTTCACATACATTTTTGCTTCTGGAAGTCAACAAAATCTTGCAATTCATGTGCTCAGCCCCACATGGAATACCCAATGCAGAGAGGTTTACTTCCTTCCGCACATCATCTAAGATAATCAGGATTTTATCTTTTTCTTGTACACGCTTAGCTGCTACGTTAACCATATCCTTAATATTTTCTACATCTACGTTTTCTGAAACAACTATATATACCATATCATCAAACAGATTCTTCACTGTTGCAGCTGCTTCGTGTGCTAATGTAGTTTTTCCTACACCTCCCGCGCCATAGATTCCAATGATTTGCATATTTTCATCTTTGAAAGCTTCAATAATACTATTCAAAGTTGACTTTTGGGTATTGATACCTCTGAAATCTTTCCTTTCATAGAACTCTAAGAATCCTGGTTTAGAAGTAGGAACAGAGACACAACTTTCAAAACTCTTTCCACCTTCTATGTGTTCCACAAAAGAGGGAACCTTGTGTGTTGCCATCTTACCGTAATGATAGAGGGTGCTCCAGTTGATGCACGTCTTCTTAGCATTGGCTTCTTGGTCAAGAAAATTTTCGGCCTTGAGTATTTCATCATCCACTTTGTCCATCCAATCTTGGAGACCATATGAGAGTGTATCTCCATTATGCTCAGCTACATCTATTAGTTGTTGAACCCTCCCCCTCAAAACTTTGAGCTTTTCAACTTCATTTTTGAACTTTTCGACATTTTCTCTGGAATTCCATATATAACCAATCTCCCGTTTAGCCACACCAAACAATAAGTCCAGTACTTTTCCAACCACGCTGTTAACAGCTTCATCTGCCATTACGGGCACCTCTGATTTTTCGACAGGTTAATGTCAGAGTAAATCAAAAGGAAGTTAATAAACAATGGGATACATGACTAAGTATGAAGAAAGAATCAAGTAACTAAAGGAAAAAGTAAAGTGTAGTTTTCGATATAATTAAGAAGAATATGATGGTCAATAATTGAGGACACCAATTACGGATTATAAAATTTGCAAATAGTTGTTTAAGGAATGGTCCACAAAAAGGTGCAACAAATGGCTCACTAAATAAATTCAATTATACACAAATTATCAATTAGAGTTTTCCTTGACTTCTTTCTGATCAACAATTTTGTGCATTCAACCAGGCATATATCCCTCCATTTTCTTTTTAAATTCTGCACTACTTTACTGGTGCATAAACAAAATGACACATTATCAAGATTGTAACTTTGGATATTGTATTCATAGCAGTAATAGCATCAATGAGATGTTTTTTCAAAACAATTATTGTAATTTCAGTTCTGCTACAAATTCATCAATGTTCTTATCTGAACTTCCACCTTCCCCAATAGCTTCTTTGGCCGAATCCCTCCATTTTATTACATTATTCTTGATGACATTACCTTTCTCTCCTTCCATGACCTCCCTTATGCATTCATCCAAGGCTCGTCGATTCACAATCCCATTAGCATCGGGCTTAGCCCGAACCCCTACACACCAAACATCCTCCACATACTTTGCATTGGTAGTTTGATCCGACCATTGAGGTATCGCCACGATAGGCACACCCAAACCAATCGCTTCAAGAATTGAGTTGAAACCACAATGTGTAACAAAACATCCTATTGACTCATGAGCCAGAACTTCCAATTGCGAGCACCATGTCACCACTAACCCCTTCTTTGACTCGCCATTAAGAAACTCTTTTGGGACTTTGGCCTCTTCAGATGACTTCATTGCCCATAAGAAGCTGAACTCACCATCTGTCAAACTACTTGTAATTTCTTCCATTTGTTCGGGTCCAGGCTGAATCAAGCTCCCAAATGATAAGTAAACGACTGATCTTTTTGGCTTGTTTTTTAGCCAGTTCATGCATTCAATACTCTTTGGCTTTAAGAGATTGATCATGTAGTCCTCATCATCTAGCAATTGTTTGTCAAGGTACATTGATGGAAGCGTTGGGCCAATGGTTCTGACACGCCATAGTTTCATCATCCAATCAACCACCTAAACGGACGAATATTAATTGAAGAAAAACACAAGTTAACATCTATTGACACTTTTATTAGTATCTTGTGATTATTTTGATTTTAATACTCATGAATAGGTTTTACATCACTTATCAACAGTTAAAACAAAAAACTATCTAGACAATAAACAAGTGAAACAGGTCCAAACGGTCCGAAGTCACCACCAAATCTATACATATTATTAAAACGGAGTTTTCGCTGACATCATTTATTTGTACTTTTTCATAGGTGTCATTCAATTAGGGTGTCTGGTTTGAGATTGCTCATGTCATGATTCAATTCACAATTTTTTTTTTAAAGAAAAACAAATATGTGGTATTTCTTTATCATATACATACGTACGTATTTATTGAAAACCCCCGAAATTTACACACTTGCAGTCACTTTTTTCTCTTTTTGGTTTCTCTTCATTCAAGAATTCAAATTCAAAATCACATTTTGATCTTATCTTTTAAGTAGTCACTTTCTTACTCTCCAAATTGTATGTTTTTACTTCTATGGATCTCGAAGCAAGTATCTTTTTGTGCTGCAACATCAACACTGGTCAATCTACATATGGGGAAAATGTAAGATTTAATTTATAAAAGCCAAGTCTCACTTTATGTATGAATATATTTGTTTTAATCCCAATGAGTAAAATGTAATACATTATTTTTCTGTCTAAATTTTGTGTTTGATTGTTTCAAGTTTCACGTATCTCTTTTATGCAAGCCAAGTGTTTGTGGAAACACCTGAGTTGAGTATTGAAAATTGTTATAGCTTAGTGGTTTGGGTAAGGCATTCTGTAACTAGATAACGTGTTCCTTCATTCAAGTATTCTCTAATTTGTTGTTTAATCGTTTCTTTGAATACCAACAGGAGTTGGTCTTGGAACAAGAAGAGATAACTATGAACAAGTCTTTGACCAAGCTTCAGAAATACTAGGATGATTGCAGGTGTTTTAATGGTTTGGTAAGCTTTTATTCCAAGTACCCGCCTTTGCTTAAAACTCACTTCATACCACTTTTATTATTGAAAGGCTCACTTTATACCATTCTAATATAACATTTTATTTGAAATTTGTTATTCTTTAGATTCATTAGTAATATATGTACATGAACAAGATGACTAGAAAATGGATTTACATGAACTAGATGACTAGAGAATGACTTAAAGATAGGTTGAAATATTTTCAAAAGCTTATTGCCATTGGAGTAATGACTAGAAAATGGGTTACTGAATCAAAAGGTTATGCAAGCTCAACCTATTCAAGTTTTGTGTTTAGTGAGAATAGGTTGAGAGGGTTAATACATTAGAGAGATGAGTTGAAAATAGGTTGGAAGATATTTATAAAATCAAGATAGCTCAAAGATGGGTTATGCATTGGAGATGCTCATGTATTAATTTAACCAACTGTGTTTTCTGTTGGGTTAATAAAAAGAGGTCTTTACAATTTTAGGCTTGTGTCCACTTTAATTTGTTGTATGTGGCATTAGAACATGGACCAAACTTAGTTGATATAGATATGGAATTGATAAGTGCCTTGCTGCTCTTGAATCTTGATGGTTCAATATTATCAATATCCATGTATCTCTTTTATTGTATGGCAACTATACAATCTGATGATCTATCTATAATTCTTATCAGTTTCTTTGGGGATTAAACATGTACATACTTTGTGTATCCATAACTTCTTAAACACTCAACCTATTGATTGTATATCCAAAATTTTAATAGTGGTAGAAAGTGAATACGAGCTTTTCTATGTTTTTAGAAAAGCTATTTTCATTGGAGATCAAGGTGCATTATGTACTTTTAATATCAAAAGAATTGATGAATTCGTAAAGGCGCACAAGTGGGAAAGTTATAAGGGGATGTTTTTTGCATTGCGTTTTCGAAGTAATTATTTTCCTTTACAAGTCGCAAATGTTCCATTTCTATCATATGGTATATGGTCATACAGCAAGGATTGTAGAGCACTTGCGATTATTGGGTTAATCCGAATCTTTTATTCCTACCCATTTTCAAGGTCAAACCCGAAGTCAAAGTCAACCCATATTAAAAGTCAACTCTGGAAAATAACTGTCAAATTGACAGTTACAAATCCGAATCAACATGACTGTTGGTCGAACCTTTTAGAACCGAACCAACACAACCTTTATTCACACCTTTTCATTCATTATATATAGAACAAATTCTGTAAACAATTACTTGATGACAAGTTTATTATTACAAGTTATATAAAGTTTTTTTGTGATTATTTCAATTCAATACTGGTATATTGTGACTTGACCGTTAGACCATAAAGATCCACGTTTGAGGCCAACAATTGGTATCAGAGCGGTTTGGATTAAACTAACCATATCATCATATACCAATTTTTTTTTTCTGTTTTGAATCGAATAATAACAAACCCAGGTCTCGGTAATTTTTGCAAACATAACGAACACAACAACAACAACAGTTGCGTTTCAATCTAGGGATAACAACATCTAATTGTCGCCTCGTAATTATTACAATTACTGGCATCAAATTAGAAGGCACCCCTTATTTCTTTTGCAAAAAATTAATCATATTCATACCGAAATCATAAGACCGGCCAATTTAATTGTTTTATCAAAAACATCAATTCGACCCAAATAAAACCCATACGGTTTGTCATAAAAAAAGGGGCAATTAAAATTCAGAATCAATACAAGGAACAAACACACCTGTATATAGATTCGAACCATAGCACCTTTTATTCTTGAATCATTATAACAAGAAAATACACGACGAAATAACCCCAAGAGGATTAATCAAGTTCCATCAGAACCACCGTGGAGAACATCGGTCAACCACAGCAAAAACGACGGTCAACCATCAAGAAACATATTCGGTCTCACTCAAGAGAGCCAGAAACTTTTTATCTCACACAGAGATAACAAAACAAAGAAGAAAAGAGGCGTACATAAAACGCTAAGAAAAAAAGTACCGGCACAACAAAAATATTAGGGCTACGTTTTTAATAACACCCCCCAGGTTCTATTTATTCATAATTCACCCTTAATTTTTAAATCTTATACTTGTTATTAGTATAGGTTTATTTTTATTTTAGATAAGTTACAATTTATAACTTAAAGTATCTTATCGTTTTAGATAGTATAATAACCTAGTGTATTTACGCTGCTTACTATATTTAGGAATAACTTTTAAGGAGTAATTAACCTTAGGTTTATTTTATTTTTTTTAATAATCTCCAAGGATATTTTTTATTATTAAGACTAATCCTATAAGTTTTTGATTACCATTAAAACACAAAACATTAGAAGCGCGCTAGAAATTTTATAACACACTCAGTGTTAGATTTTAGGAGATTACTTAGTCATTTAATTATTTAAAAATGACAAAAGACGGTGGAAATAGTGGAAATAAGGAGATTAGTGTAACTAACACCAATCCTCAATTTCAATGCCCGATTTTGAAACCAGCGAATTACTCACTATGGGCAATTCGAATGCAAATTATTTTAGAAGCAAATGGGTTATGGGAAACAAT
>LBNU01027404.1:7172-23068 GCA_014162995.1 Artemisia annua | reverse complement strand
TTTAATGAAAATAAAATTTATAACTGAAAAATAAGTCTGAAATGAGCTATGAGCTTTCACAAGTTGAGCTTTTGGCTCAATATGATGGTTCAAGCTCAAATAAAGCAATCTAATAAGCTTAACAAAGGAGACAAAACTAAAATAAGGTGAAAATAAGTGAAAAGGTACCAAGAAATAAGCAATAGGTACAAAAAATAAGCACCTGATAAGCTCAAATTGAGCAAATAAGACACTTCCAAATTCCCACAGTACCAAACATAGCCTGCAGACTTTTCTATGGCCAAATTCAGTCTTATCAAAATAAGCTTGAATGGACAATAGAACCTTGGACCTTGGAGTTGTGGGTGGCTTTTCAAAAAGTCAAGCTTATCTGTAGGAACCACAGTTGAGCTTTTGAGGCGGTTTGTGAAAAAGCTTGAATTAACACTGATGAGATACTTAAAATCAGTGTACAAATAGATTAGTAAAGTAAAAAGACAGAAAAACATCAATTTTAATAGAAGTGATAGCTTCTATATAAGAAGCTTTAACTTATTAGCTTATTTTTCCACTTTTTTATTAAGCACTTAGTGTTTTTATAATTTTCTTAGGTTCCTGTCATTTAGTAGTGTAGAAAACTAGATAACATCACAAGCACGCTCGTACTTGTGGTTTTGTTTCGTTGCACATAAGAAAGAAAAGAAAGAAATGTAGAGAGAGAAAGTTAGAGAGAGAAAGAGGTGAAGCCTTGAGAGAAAACCAAAAAAAAAAGAAAATGAGATTATGAGAAGGCTTACCCTCTCCAAGGATGCAGAGGGTATTTATATGTACATGGGTTTTGCCACTTGGGCGTGCCACTTGGGCTGCGGATCAGGTATACAGTGGGTAAAGACCCGTCCTTCTTCCGCGAACTAATCTACATCTAAACTATGTTTAACTAACTATGGTAACTACTACGAGCTAAACAATGCTTAATCATATCTGGGGTGACCGAATCTTTCTTATACAAAAAGCGTATTCCTAACAATCTCCCCCTAAGGGAGGTCACCCCTGGAAAAATTCTTGAATTCTTGCATTGATATCTTTGTAGATTCTTTCGTAGCTCGTAGTTGTTGATTTTTCTTTGATAAACTACTCAAGATGACTTCCTTGATGTATATGATGATCTTTTGACTTTGCTCTTCGTTCTTCATCCATATAATTAGCTTCAAGTCATCTTTGAGCGTATGTGTCTCTTTGTGATGTTGTGATTGTCTTTGTGATGTCATGCTTACACTTTTCTGGATCATGATCTTCTGCATCAGAGTTGTGGAAGCATAGTCGAAGCCCATTCCTTGATCATGATATCTTGAGTTATGATGTTGAAGTGTAAGCATGAGATGATGAATCTGCATCTTTTCAGCAATCGGCATCAATCGTCAACTTCTTTGTCTTTGGTGTGATTACGCCTTTCCAACATGCTCATACATCTTTGTTGAGTAGATCTTCCCGGTTGAACAATTGTGACGTCTCCTTTTAGATGTTGGTATGAGCATGTGGAACTAGAGTGATGGTGTTGAACATGGTAAGTTTGGTATGTTGAGCTGCATAAAACTTGGTTAGTAATAAACATACCGGCACTTACAAGTTTGGACTTCGAGATCGTCAACAGCATAGTGTGAAGACTTTCTCTAATCCTACCCAAGGCCGTTCCTAATCGGATGCCCCCGAAAGAGCTTTCACTGACACACCGAAGTACACCAACGATTAGGTGAGTCGCTGGAGATCACCCCACGACTGTAGACCTTTTGGAACACCACCGTACACACTAAGCGTAACCCACAAGAGATTACCGAAGTGACCTGCTGTCAAGGTTGTTTGATGTTGACCCTGGCAGGAGTTTCCACTCAATCACTGGGAAATACTTATGTATATTTGGTATGTGCTATTTTACACATACTTTTGACCTTAGTTTAAGTGATTATAAGACCTAAAACTAACGTTAAACGCCAAAGATATCGTGTTTTTGTGTTTGTGATCGTGCAGGGACGGATATTGCATAAATGGCACAAAAGTCAACCAAAAAGCCTAAAACAAGCACGAGATGTGGAAAAGTGTCAAGAAGCCGAGTCAATGATGATATTTGCTCAATGAAAGCCCGTGATGACGAGTTTATTTCTTAAAAGCTCAAGAAGATGAACGAAACNTCTTGAGTGACGAGATCAGTTCAACCCTCGTTGGGACTACGACTCGAGTTTACGAGCTTCACCGCTTGCTAAAACGATCAAATCAAAATGGCGCCGCTGCCGGGGAGCGGTTGATAAGATTTAGTCGTTCGATCGTTTGAGTAATGTGTTTTGAAGATCCTTCTTTCGAGAAGTTTAAGCTTTTGTAAAAATTTTCAAAATATAAAAACACAAAAAGATTTTCTCTTCAAATTTGTTTTCACTTTTGATTTCACTTTTCTAAAATCAAAATTCCAAAAAGATTTTCCATTTCAAATTGGTTTTCATTTTTAACTTTTCATTTTTCAAAACATAAAAACCAAATACAATCTTCTTACCCCCAATTGTTTAATTCTCATGGATTCATTGATACTTTGTGTTGGTTGTGGTGCACCACTCTATGGTTCACCATGCCGATACTGTATGTGTGAAAGGTGTGGAAACGATATTCAAAACGGAAGTTGTTTGTGTTGTGGTTCAAGTAATTCATTCTTGTATGATCAAAACCCTAATTCATTCGACTACCCTTCAGATTCTTCCAATTACCCACCTCAGCCTTACTTATCTTCGTTTGATCAATCTTTCTGTAAGGGATGTGGAAATTCTTTGGATCCGACTTCGTGCTCGAATTATTGTCAATGGTGTACTTGCATGAGGTGTGGTAGAAGTCTTTTTAATGGAGATTGTTTGTTTTGTGCCCTCACAAATGGAAATTCATATTCTCAAGATTCCAATTCGCACTTTTCCAATAACCATCAAAACGATTTCAATCTACTATTTCAAAACTCTTATGAGCAAGAACCGTATGCCAATAACTTCTCATTCCAGAATACTCAGAATTTTGAGCAATCTGTTGAAAGTATTCATTCTGAGCCGTATCCAACATTGAAAGAAGAAAGGGAATCACTTTTCAGTCCAATGAAGGAGTATCAAGAGTTAATTCTTCGAAGAAACAAAGAAAAGGAAAATTCTGAAGAGAGCAGAGAAGACGAGACTTTGGAAGAAGAAAACGAAATCAACGCTTCGAGTGGCAATCCCACTCCATCTTGTGAACCTTTACATGTTGAAAATTTTTCTTTGGCATCTCTCGACAGCGACTTCTCTAAAATTCTAGCCGCTTTAGAGCTTGCGAGTGCTCGAGTTATCTATAATGAACCATCGACTCCTGCCTCTTCTCCGGTGATGGAAATGGAACGAGAAACCGAGGTGACCAAGGACCCGGTACTTTCCCTTGATAATGGAAGTGCTAAATACGTCCAACCTTCAGTTGTTCAAGAATCAGTTGTTCCTCCTAAACCGTCAAGAATTGATCCTACTTTTTCTCGATTTAAGGTTACGAGTTTGTCAAGTTTACGTGTTGGGCTTAAATCAATTTCTGAAAAGAATGACTTACCTAAACTTCACGTTCCTCAAGAACACGAACCAGAGACTACAACGGAAGTGGTGGAAACTGCTAGCTCTCAGAGCACACCACTTGTCCCACCTCCAGCTTCTCCAAAATGTTCTTCGACACTTGTTTCCGATATTTCTGAGCCGTCAGATCCTTTGGAGCCCGAGCTCAAGGAGTCTTTACCCGATTTTGAAAAGTATAATTTTGATACGGCCGAAAATTGTGATTTACCTCTTTTTCCTCCCGTAGAGCCCGAGGACTCTCTAACAATGGGGGACGAGCTTCTTAACACTATTCCGGCAACAGAATTAGACGAATTCAATAATTCTAGTGTTGAGAACCTTGTCCCAATCCAAAGTGAGTCCGGGGAAACTCCTAACGGTGATGGTGAAATTTTTGAAAATGATCGTCTTGATAATCTTGTTGATACGAATGATAAGCCATTTGATGATATTAACTTTGATCCGGAGGGAGATATTCGTTTTCTTGAAAGTTTATTACTTGAAGAACCATTACCTCCTCTCCCTCCGAAGAATGATGAAGTAACTAATGAGTCCGTTGATAATCATGATGAGATATGTTTCGAGTCTGACGATGGTTATACTTCCTTGTCTTGTGGAGAAATCGAGTAAGTTGAAGGAGAAATTTCCCCGTGTGGCAATCCCACCTCAATTTCTGAACCTAATATTCCCGACTTCTCTCCAGAAGAGATCGATGTTCTTTCAGATATTGATGAAACTCCAAATGAATCAGATAACCCAGTTCTTGAAAATTTCAAAACAACTTTCACCAATCCTCTATTTGATTTTGAACCAGATTTTATTATGATTTCAAATAATCTGCTCTTCGATATTCAGATTAAGGATAGTGACGAGTCTGTTACGGAACCCGAGGTTACAAATGTTCATCATATGGATAATTCTCTTCACGATGAGGTTTTTAACTCCAGTCGACCCGACTCTATCAAGAATTGTAGAAGTTTCTGCGCCTACAAAGTTGTCGTCTCCGAATGATCCTTCATCTTTTACCATGGTTGATGCTTCATTATCGTTCTTTTCAGAAGATAAAATTTTTAAACCCGGTTTATTATCTTTCAAAGACTCTTATGGGCTCCAGCCCGACATCCTTGCTTCTTACGTTACTATTGAAGAATTTGTTGATGAAAATCTGAAGAAGGATGATTATAAGACCAAGGAGAAAGTTATGCTTACTATGGGGGATCTCTTTGAATTTGACCTCGAAATCGTTATTATGATCTTTCTTCCTTATCTTACCTATGCTATTGTTTCACCCATCCGTCATTCCCCCGGGAGTGAGGATGTTGTTTTTGATCCCGGCATCGTCGCTTTTCAAGCCGGCTGTTTCATTTGCTCCCCCAAGGACAAGTAAATTCGGGGCGAGTCTAAGCTATACGACTCGTTACTAAACAAGCGCTTCGTGGGAGGCACCCCATGCTTATCCATCTATGTTTTCTAGTTTCTAATAAGTAACGCGAGGAGGGCGACCTCTTCCAATCTTGTGTTTGCTTGGTTGTTTGTGTTTGTGCAGGATTTCTCCAATTCATGATGACTCTCGTGCTCGTGGATCGTCTCATCTCCACTCGAGTCCCATGTCTTGCTTCTATCTTGGAAATCTTATATCCAAAATCTTATCGACTAATGGTATCTTTGGCATACATAATAAACGGCCTTAGATTTATTATTAGGATTACCCTTACCTTGGAAACATTGAGGACAATGTTTATCTTTAGTCTGGGGGGGTGAATCTTCGATTTGATTGACCAAGCACTTTCACCATTGTCGTTTACTTTCGCAACCCCGTTTTTCCTAAAAAATCCACAAAAATTGAAAAATTTTGAAAAATTCCAAAGAAAAAATGAGAAAAAAAATTAAAAATTATGCAAAAATAGAATAAAAGTTTTGACACCGAGTTTGACTTTCCTACTAGGTAAGAGTGAGAATAAAAATTTTGACTTGATCCGGGCGTGTTGAGCCCTAGCTTGTCTCCCTTAACCAATATAATCTTCAAAAATGATTATGGCTAAGCATCCGCGGATCTCATTATTTGAAGTTTTAAATTTGCGGAGAACGTGAAATGAAAGAGTTTCTTTAGAAGTTAGATGCTAAGCATAGAGTAGTTGGATCTCTTTAAAGCTCATCGAAGGTACTCATGTCTTTTTGTTCCCACAAAATTGCTTCACCCCATATCAGTGCAAAATAATTAAGGATGTTAGGTTTAGACGATGAGTAGTTCTTTATCTTCTTAAGAGAATCTTTGCTTGGGAAATTGGGTACACATCATGGATACACGCCATTATCTCGAGTTGTATTGTATATCGTTGAATAAGCGTAGTACGCATGTGGTTTCGGAGCTACCCAAAAGCCCGTTGTTATGTATGAGCTAAGGTGCTTTAAGACTTCGGATTGAGATCGGGCCTTGGATCCTAGATTCCAACCCTAGCAGTTGGCGGTAGGTCTTGGATTGAAACCGTGAAGGTTCAGAGTTGAGAAGTTACTAAGACAAGAAAAGAAAAAAAAAGTGAAAAAAAAGTAAAAAGAATAAGGATCGATGTTTAGATTCATGGATTATGTGCTTAAGTGTTAAGACTAAAGTTGGTCGCGCGTGAGGTGCATGTTACGATCCTAGATCGGACGCATGAGGTGCACGTGAAATGTACTCGCCAACTTATGTCTATTTTTGATGTATTCCAAAGTCTTTGTATGTATCCAATATCCTTGATGTGGACCACATTTCTCTTGCAAACCTTCTTAAGAGAAGATCGATAACTACTTAGCGTTTGAATTTGCTATCTTTATCGGACTAAAAACTATGAAACGAGATGCTTATGAAGAAATTCATTTCTCTCACAAAAATAAAATAATGAGATACAAGAATAGGAAAATGGGAGCAAACGGTACACGAGTAACTTCCATGGGTAGCGTTGGCATCTAACTTGTAATTAAACAATGATCCGTTTTTACACTTAGTATGGGAACTTGTAAAAAATCAGGGACGATGAATTTTATCCAATCGGTCACTTTTCTATCAATCGTGTTCTTACTCTATGACCCTTAATCGTTATTGAAAGATAATGAAAGTCAAGCACACCGTCATAAGCTAAAGTAGTATAATATAAGTAGCATATGGAATAAAATGGAAAACCGGGGCGTTTTAGGGAATAAATGATTTCGTATCTCTTTTGAACGTTTTGCTACTTTTCAAAGTTAGTAAAGAGAGGTGTGAAATTATTTATCTTTAAGGCGTGACGTGATTACATTGCGTGAGGACACGCAATACCTTAGTCTGGGGGATTTTGATATGTGCTATTTTACACATACTTTTGACCTTAGTTTAAGTGTTATAAAGACCAAAAACTAACGTGAAACGCCAAAGATATCTTGTTTTTGTGTTTGTGACTGTGCAGGAAAGGATATTGCATAAATGACATCAAAATCAACCTAAAAGCCTAAAACGAGCACGAGATGTGGAAAAGTGTCAAAAAGCCGAGTCAACGTTGATATTTACTCAAGTTAAGCCCGTGATGACAAAGTTATTTCTTAATGGTTCGAGAAAACGAAAGAGATGCTTAATCGAAGTTCAAAGCTAATTATTACGATAAGCTTCATAAATTCGAGCAAGATATCACTTTTACATCTTTGAAGACCTTTGAAATACGAGTCAACTCAAGTCCTCAAGTTACCGAGTGTTACGTTTAATGTTTAAGAACGTTTAATAGATTGTAACATAGTTTTAGTAATCTTTTCATGAGTTGTAAAGGTTCAAGGGCTAAACATGCAACATTGTCAAACTTGTACAAGCTCTTGACCTATAATTAGTGATCACCACCTCATTTGGAAGGTTGGCTAGTTTTAGGATTAGGAGTAGGAGTAGGTAGTAGAAGTTAGTCTTAGTTTATTTTGTGTATTAGTGTAAGTTTTATTTTATGCAAACTTAATTTTCATGTCTTATTTTTAAGCTTATTGTCTTTCATCTTAATCTTTCTCATTAATCTTTACAAGTTTTGAGTCTTTATTTACGTTTATATCAATCTTTTATATAAGCTTTTATGATTTCTTGTCACCTTTGCATGTTTTCCTTTCGCATAATATAAATAATGGGTTAGAGCTTATTTGTGAGTCGTTAGCTTATTAAAAGCTTATTTGGTGTCTTAAACTAGTTCTTTACAAAGGTTTTTATAAGATTTAACTAGTTTATGTTATTTATCTCACGTAATAAAGTTTCCAGCGTCCAAATTAAATTCTAGCGAGTATGCCTTTTAGGGTTTAGCGAGTATGGGGGGTTTTTAATGTTTTCAGCGAGTATGGTTTACATTTCTAGCGAGTATGAGAAATTGTTAGCGAGTTTGGTCCCTAAACCTAGCGAGTATGGTCCCTAAACCTAGCGAGTATGGTTGCCAAATCTAGCGAGTATGGGTTTTCTAGGTTATCTAGCGAGTATGGTTTTGTGATTCTAGCGAGTGTGGAACATAAGATTAGCGAGTATGAGATAAACCCTAGCGAGTTTGGATGACCAATCCTAGCGAGTTTGGGGCTTATTTAGGATAGCGAGTATGGATTAGTTGGTGTAGCGAGTATGGCTTTATTTTATTGGTAGCGAGTATTGGTTTTGATTCAAGTTCTTTTCTAGTTTTCTTTTCTTTTTCCAAGTCGAGTTAGACTTTTATTTTCCCTCATCGTTTATCGAGTGAGGTTTCATTTTATTAAACTTAAGCGTTATGCTGTCAAATTTTCGTTAAAATCTTTTTAGTGTCGTTTACTTATTTTAAAGTCTTAAGTCTTTGCAATTTTAGTTTTAAACTTTTATTACTTTTAATGTTTTACAAGTCTTTTCATTTATTTATCGCTTTACGTTTTTAACATGAGTCGTGAGTAGTTTTAATTCGTGTTTGCTTAGTGATTCGAATTTGTGAGTTAAGTGAGAGCGTTAAACGTTTGTGATAAATAATCGAAAGATTATTTAGACGTGTGATTTAATTATTCGAAGGACGAAAACCTTTGAACGATTAATTCATTCGTTTAGAGTTGTTATCTTTTCAAAAGATTAATCAAAAACTAATCTCGAGAAAGGAAAATAACTCGTCACAAACTTTTACCTCAAGCTTAATAAACTTATTCGAGTCGCTTTGCAAACACATTGTCTTTTAAATTCATTTACCGCTTTCATTTCTTTTTGCACTTTAGTTACCGCTTTCTTTAATCTCTTTATTACATGCAGCTTTACTTGTTTTCTTATTTCATGTCACTTTACCGCTTTTCATTTACTTAAACTGTATTTTAATTTGTTGTTGTAGTATAAACAAACCCAAATCTTCTTTAAAACCTTATTCATCTCACATAGCTCACGGTCTTGAGTGACGAGATCAGTTCAACCCTCGTTGGGACTACGACTCGAGTTTACGAGCTTCACCGCTTGCTAAAACGATCAAATCAATATTCCCTCATAAGTGTTCTCGGCAGATTGCTAAGATCTGCGTAGGACTCAAAATATTACATCTGGTGTTCTTAATGTTCAACAACCAGTGTAGAGGTATCATGTGTTCCTATGAGATCTTTTGATGCATCTCTTGGCTCTAGACTCGATAAGTGCACATTTGGTTATCCTATTCGGAGATTAGGAGGGGTCTCCTATTTCAATATCAACTAGCTCTAAGAGACTAGTCGATAGTTTACACCGGTTTCTCGTGAGAATGAAACAAGCTCTTTTAAGAGAACTTGAGTGGCTAAGAGGTTTAGTGCAGTGCGTCACTGGGTCCATGACGTCTTTTCTTCAATACCGATGTTACCTTGGTAACAATCAGTAGCATATGAATTGAACCCGGTTTCTGCCCTAAGGTTGAATAATTGGAGGGCTATTTCTTTTCACCCTTTCTCATTTCATTTCTTTTTAATTCTTCAACCCCTTTAGTGCTTACCGAAACTTCATTACTAGAACCTTGTTGGGTTTGTTCCAGTCCTAGCTCAGTCTCAGTCAGCACTTTTCCCTTTCTCACTTTTCTCCTTTTTTTCAATCATTCCTAAGGACTTCTAATCTATCTATTGGATTGTCCCTGGGAAGATCCCTCTGGTTCTGGTGGAACATGGGAACATATACCTAACCTTACCATCCTTATAACTCCGTCCTTTTAAAGTAAATTGGTCGGTCTTTTGGTATCTTTCCACAATCGCCATATAACCAAATCATTGAAAATTCTCTCAAAGTGTTTATGATAAAGAAACACATTTTGTTAACACTTTGAGAGTTTTATCATTTTTCAATTGCTCCCCCTTAACATGTGCCCATAGGAGGTAGAAAGAAATTAGCACATGTCAGGGTGAGTTGCACTTTTTGAATTGATCTACTCTTAATAAACATATACCCTAGGGACACGTTTACGTTGCTTAGTTAAAGGGATCCATTATCAGCTTTTAGGTGATAACTAGCTCTAATAACTAACTTGATGTTGTTAACATTCCTTGAAAAGGAAGTTAGACCCGTCAAAGTATACAGCTAAGAAGAGTTTCTCGAAACGGTACTTTTCTACTTGGACCAGTCCTCTTCGAGACACGTTTACATCACTGGTTAGACCAGCTTGAAATTATTACCCGGCCAGGACTAGTCCTTTCGATTCAAGGCTTTTCATGTTTCGTCAATTCATGAGTCAAATCTGAGTCATAATCATTTCACGGTTTCTTCTTGATTTTGTAAAAACCCGCGAAAGACTCTTAGCCACTTGCTCCCCCTCAATATGTGCACATTGATTGAATCAATTTTTTAAAGTTTTTAACATTTTGGCACATACGGGTGAGCTTACATTCGAGATCATTTATTCATCATTTTAAATCACTTGCTCCCCCTCATTATGTGGTTTGATTAAAATCCAAAATCTTTTAAAATTTTAGCACATACGGGAGCGAACTTTTGTGTCCAAAAACATCTTTTCAAGTTAAAAAACATCACATTTAATCACTTGCTCCCACTTAATATGTGCTTTGATTAAAATCCAAAATCTTTAACATTATAGCACATAAGGGAGTGTTCTTGTAAGTCCAAAAACATTCTTTTAAGTCCAAAAACATCACTTTTAAATCAGTTTTCATATTTAAATCACATTCTCTCCCCCGATCATAAAATTTCAAATCTTTTGAGATTTTGTGATCCCAATTGATTTAAATGATTTTCGAAGAAACTTTGGAGAGACATGTGATAAGTTTTAAACGTTTACTGATTTTGAGACACTTTTCAGTTTTTCACTGTTGCTGGTGCACAAAGTTTTTAAAGGTGCAGAAATTTTGAGCAAATACACTCCCCCTCAATTAATGACCCGTTTTCAATTTTAACGTTTAATAGCCATTAATGTGAGTGGTAACGTATTCGAGAAAATTTAAGACTGATGGCCACCTTGTACACCACAAAATCTCTTTTGAAGAATTTTAGAAGAAAGAGATTTTGGGAAAAGAAGACTTCTCTGCTTTTACTAGAAAGGTTGCACTGAAGCGTATAACTTTCGGATAATCCGCACAGAGTGAAAAACATACGACATCAAAACATTATATATATCAGAAATATTAAGAGTTCACAAATTGTCATATTACATCACCCCAAATAAGGTAAAGCTGGGTGATAACCAAAATCCAGCTTGATGCTTCATTCTGTTCTTTGGAGAAGCATGTAGTCACCCTCACGAACTCTGCCTCCCACATAGCACTCTAGACTGCGGTAGATTCTTCTCATCTTCATGCGGTGACGAATGGCCTTTAGGAATTCAAGGTTCATCTTCAAGTCATGATCAGTCCATTGGCTGGTGTATCTTCCGGGTCTGGTAGAGTAGACTTGATATTCTTTCACACGGAAGTTTAGTGCATCATCGACCATTTGCAACGTCCCGTCACTGAACTTGTGCAATTCATCACTACGCATAACCACTGGAACGTTATACTTGTCTCTGTAGACCACAGCACTTGGAGAATTAATCACAGTGATGTCTGCTACCGGTTCCAAGCTACCAATCTCCCACTTCGGCTTGGTGAGGTTCAGTTGTGTTTGGTAGCTTTCGATGCCCAGTTGTAGGTCTTCAACACGCTTCCTTATAACTAGACCCCTTATCCAGTGAAGAACAGCGAACACAAGTGTCTTCTTCTCATTTGGTGGTAGATGATGCAATTTTCCTTGGATGTGCAACAGATACAGATCTTCGAAGTCATTGGCCCGGAGATGTTTGAAGTCACCTTCACTGATCTCGTAGTCCCTCAGATCCGCACGTCTAAGAACAATGGACTTCAGGTAGTCGTATCCATAGATGGAATGAATCTTGACATTCACAACACTGATGATCTGAAGAGGCGAACGAACAAACTTCTTGTCACCTTTGGCTTTGAACCGTTCCACATAGAATTCCTGCTTCTTGAACCACCAATGTGATATGCCCAAAGCTGCTGGAAGATCATACTCACACTCTTTATCAATCCACATAGCATCAGGTACCATCTGTTCCAAACCACTGTCATTGTAGCGAGCCGCTTTCATCTTGGTGATGGACAGAGCATACTTGCGTTGCTTATTCCCAAACCGAAGATATTCGAGATCTTTGTTGAAGAAGAAATCTGCCTGAATAGTGACGTGGCCTGGAGACCCACCCAAAGGAAGTGGTTTGCTATAGCCGTGTTGGATAACTTCTTCATTGACTAGATCGTTGAACATCTTGTGACATTCTTCCATTTGAAACTAGAGATGAGTCACATCAGGATGAAACACCTTGACAATGTTGTATGCTGGGCCTTCCAGATCTTTCTGAGATAACTTGCTTAGTCCTCGCTCCTTGAAGAACCATGCAATAAATGATCCCATGTCTCCAGTTTGTGAGAGCAAGGAGTTATCAGCTGGAGGAACAAAGCTGCTGGCAATTGCATTGACCCAGTTATTGTCGCAGACTGGATGATCAGATGGTGATATTGACCATGTTGGCTCAATTAATGGCAGCTTAGTGGTCTTTGGCCTGATACACGCTTGCAGTTCTTCTTTGGTGAGTTTGACGTGAGGAGCATAATCAGATCTGGAGATTGATTCCCACCATTCATCCTTTTGAGATATGTGGGATGTGGAAGCATCATCTTCATCATCGTCTAAGTCTTCAGCAGTATAAGACACAATCGATTCTTCATTAATCACTTGTTTGGTATGAGCTGGTGAGGTCATACTGGCTCTTCCAGTGTCGATAGTAGTCCATGCTGCACGTGTTGCGAGTGGAGTTTGCTTTGATGATGATGATGATTTGTCAACCTTTTGGGAGGTGGCATTCTTGATGAAGAGGGTGGTGGTGGTGGCATTGACATAGTTCCAAAGCTTCCAGACTGTCCTGAAGGACCTGAGGGTCCAGATGACCCAGGAGGTGGAGGCGGTGGTGGGTATGAAGGAGGATGTTGGTGATGACCTTGCTGTTTTCTTTTTCTCTTCCTTTCCTTCTCCATGTCACGATGATGTTGTTCAACATTATCTTGAAGGATTGAACCCTCAAGAGCCTCATACAGCTTACGGTGTGCCTCATGACCCTGGTATTGCATGTTTTCGAACATACGCTCTTGTAAGATTAGCTTCATGTCGAATGCAGAGAGATCTTTGAACCTTGATCTGAGAGGAGCTTCCATGGCATCACTTACAGCTTCTTGAACCTGATCTTTGATGGTATCAGTGATGAGACGATCAATCTTGATTTGTTTCAGTTTGCGTAGTCTGTTGTCGTGATATTTGAGGGTTTGAGATAGGTCGAGCTGTAGAACACTTTTGATGTCTTTAGCATGAGCTGACAGTCTCTCATTGATCATTAGGTTCTCATCGACCACGTTAGCTACCGTTTGGAGCATATCATCCACGTGGGCTGCTAGACTTTCCAAGGTGACCGTAGGAGCTGGAGTAGTATAGATTGTTATAGCTTCTGTGGTGATTGGAGGTGCGGAACCCGTAGCTTTGGTTGTTTCAGAAGGTGTTGTTAGTGGCATTGAAGTGGCAGGAGTGGTTGATGTGTCTTGCTGAACTAGGACATCGACCATGGATATTGCTGCTTCATGCTCTTCCCCTGATTTGTCGACCTCTGATTCAGAAGGTTTGTCAACAAGGAACTGATCACCGTATGCTTCAAATTTTCTGAACGATGCAAGGGTACCCGTAGAGCTATCAGGTTCCTCAGCAATCTTTTGGTCATCCGATTTCATCTTGAGGGTATCTTGTACCTCAGGATATACGGTAGGAATAAAATCTAAATGAAACGTCTCTAAAGGCGTTTCAGTTGCCTTTTCCAGCTCTTGATGAGGTTTATCACTGGACTCTTCTTCTGCTTGGGCTGTAGAGCTTTCCAGTTTAGGTGATTGATGAGTTTCAGAGTCTGTTTCACTTGATTCTCCTGTAGGTTCGAGACTTAGGGATTTAGAGACGGTCTTTTCAGCAGATGGTTCGGGAGACCGTCTCTTGAGAATGTATTGGGAAGCTGCAGATTTGGGTTCTGGTGTTGAGATTTTTAACAGTGTGTGTGCTGCCTGTTCCTCAACAATGACATCCTTGCCTTTTCCCTCAACATGTGGTACTTGTGTCAGTTTCCCAGCTTCAGGTTCCTTGATGCTTACACCCCCAACTGGATGGCTTGGTGGCTTCCCTGCACCGGCCAGACTTTCTTCCACTGCTCTTTGCATCATCATTTCTTCAATATTTTGAGTGTCTTCAGGTTCAAGGCTGACATCTCTTAGCGTATCTTTTGTTCTGGTTTTCTTAGAGCCTTTATCTTTGCTCTTACTGACTTGTTTTGAAGACTCAGATTGGCTCTTGCGCTTCTTAGACTTAGGTTTATCAGACTGAGTGTGAGTTGTTTCTTCGCTGGCAGATGCAATTTGACTCGCTTGGATCAGTTCCACATACTTGTTGTAGTAAGGAGCTTCCAGGATTTGTTTTGTGAGCAATGGTTCGGGAATAGCCATTCCGAAAATTATGCTGGAGGTGCCCCTGGCGTATTTCAGGAATCCCACTGAATATTCATCTTCTGACTAATGGAGTGGTGAGTCGGCTCTGGTAGGAAAGCGAAGTGTGCATTGTAGGGAAGAAATGATGAGCTTGGTAAATCTGATGCTGGGAATGAGAAGTCTAGAAGATTTCTTTTTGCTGTCTCTGTTAGCAGCCAGTTTTGCCTTGTCTTCCAGGAAAGAGTGAATGGAGTGAGTGAATTCTTCCCATATTCTTTCTACAAAATCAATGTTTTTCTGGTTTACAATTCCCAAAAGTATCTGAAGGGCTGTAGATCTGAGTCTTTCATAACCCGAAGTTTTACCCGTAAGGCATAGGTTGATGAGTGTGATGATGGCCCTCCAGGGTTGATATAGATCATATGTGGAGATAGAGGACAGGGTGACAACCTTTGAGGGGTATCCTAACTCATCAATGAATTTGATAAGTGTATCAGGGTTAGGTGGTGGGTGTAAACGATGTTATCTCCAATGGGCAAGATATGAAGTGCACTCCCAGAGTCTCCTTGGTGATGGTTACCCATTGATCATCTAATTGACAGCTGTAAGCCCCTGTTGCCCCATCATAACGAACTGTGTTCCAGAATTGCTGCACGTAGATGGAGGGAATAGTAGAAGATGCGGTGAATGCCGGGAAAAATGTCCTTTGTTTCAGAACATCAATGGCAAGCTTAAGTATAGGATGATCCTGCGGCTTGACTACTTTAAGGTAGCAGTTGCTTTTCCCGATTGGAACCCAGTCTTGGTGTGGCAATATCTCGTCATCTGTACGAGTGGGTACAGTAGATTGAGTGGCTGAGGATCCTTGAGTGTGAGAGTCAGTCATAATGTTCTACATACATCAAAATTCATACAAGAATACCAAAGAAAAATTTGATGGTTAGAGCATGCATAAAATAGACACATATTCAAGACAAGCCCCCAACGAGAATAGTATAAAGCATAGCACACACCAAGACACACCAAACCGCTAGAATAATAAACCACTGAGCAAACAAACCGCTAGTCAAACTAACCGCAGTTAAGCTAACCGCTGTTAAACTAACCGCTGTTAAACTAACCGCTGTTAAACTAACCGCTGTTAAACTAACGGCTGTTAAACTAACCGCTGTTAATCTAACCGCTGCTAATCTAACCGCTGCTAATCTAACCGCTATCAAGAACACATACTAAGTAAACCGCTATCAAGAACATCATATACGCAGACAACCTAGACACCATACTAATATATATATATATATATATATATATATATATATATATATATATATATATATATATATATATATATATATATATATATATATATATATATATATA
>LBNU01027396.1:190313-213122 GCA_014162995.1 Artemisia annua | reverse complement strand
TCCACCGTCACCACTCCAATCCGGCCTACACTCCAATCGCAATACCCTTCATCGGCATACATCGTCAATCGCTCAATCACCGCTTCAATTCCTACATCAACAAATGGTAGAATGTAAACGAAACACTTTAGTTGTATGTTCAGTTGTTTGGATCGATGATAAATACAGATGCAGCTTAATGGATTCTTGATTTAGTTGATGTAACGTTGGGATGCTGAAAACAGATGATTATGGATACCAGCTTATTTTTTTCAAAGAGAATGATATATTCAGTTAAATCCTGTGAATTCACTTATTTTATTTTGTTGCCTTTTTGCTTGCTTATTTGATTATTTTAGGTTTTTTACACATGTGTGTAGCTAGTTTTCGAAATCAGAATACATGTGATTCTGTATAGATCACAGTCGTGATATTTACATTTTTGTTTATATCCATGATAACCTGAAATTTCTTACAGATTTGTTTAAGTTTTAAGGTATCACATCTAGTTTTAGTTTTAGGGTTTTTAAGTTTGAAAAATACATGTGATTCAAATTTTTTTACAAAATACATGTGAAATTCTGCTAAAAACGTTTGTATGACACCTAAGCCAACTTATATGCAATGGAAGAAACTCCTGGGGGATCAGTGGTTTGGGAACCTGTTTGATGATGATTTTTACTGTTGAGGGGGAAAGTAAGCAATGAGGATTGTTGAAAGTAACAACAAGTATGCTGAATAGCAGGCTTTTGAGTAAAAATCGGCAAAAAATGAAGGTGGTGATGACGTATTGAAGGTGGTTGATGGCGGATTGAAGATGGTTAACGGCGGAATGAAGGTGGTTGATGGCGGTGATTGGTGGTTATCCCTATACATGGTAAAGTGTGTGTTTTGATCCGTATTTTTTTTTTTTTGGTTAAAAATGAAGGTTATTATTATTTTTTAGTTTATATAATTGCCCATTTTGCCCTTCAAGTGAAAATAGATGATTTGAACTCAGCTTTTGGATTAAATTGGATTGGATGGTTGGGATTGGTTGAATGGATCTATGACAAATGGGGGTTCTTTAGGGATCTCAACTCGCCATTTGATTGGGTGACAAAGACTTTTTTTCGAGAAACAATAGCAAAGAAAACTGAAACGAGCTGCTTGTTTCCTTTCTTCTGATGAAAAAACTATACGTATAGCTTTGATTTGAAGTAAAACAATAACATTTGGTGGTTGTGCTGTAATTTGTATTGTGTTGTAGTTAATAAAAGAAGCAGGTTATTTTTTTAAGGATCTTATTGTGTGTCTTGCTTTTGCATTAACATGCACAACCAACGAATTAGTTGAAACACCAACAACTCATCATTAATTAACATAAATAAATTTTCTTTGGCCACCTAGAGTCCTGGATTGTAGTTAAAATTCTGCTACCAAGTCTTGATTTATGGTATGAACTGTATACATATGTCACACATATACAAACATTTTTAGTACACAAAATCAACAACTATTTGATTTTCACGATAAAATTGCGTACAGATTGCATCTTTTAACTAAACAAGCTTAAAAAGCACAAGTTTCAAAATTACTTTTAACTTTTACACACATTTTCTTTCCCGTAACGATACTGAAAAACGACCGGTTTTTAAAAACTGTAACTTATATACCATATTAAATCATACGTCCTTGTCCAAAGAATGAGCGGATTTTAAACATTTTGATCAATGAACATAACTTCTTGTTAAAAAAATAACAAAATAAAAAAAAATTAAAAAAAAAAATTAAAAATTTAAAAAATTTCAATGAACATAATTTCATGAAACGACAATTCTCAGGGGCGGACCTAGGGGTTTCTCGGGGGTCACGGGAACCTGATTAAGTTTTCATTAAAAATCACGATTTTTTCAAAATGAACCTGGTCTCGAAATTACATAAATACATGTCTTGTTTTATTAGTTTCTAATTATATCAAAAGAGATACATGTCTTTTTAATTTGTTAATTGTTTTTAATAAAATTTTGGCTTTTTGATTCATTTTTAGTTCTTTTATACTCCTAAAAAATAATTGTACATATGACGTTTTTATGTTAGACAGCATGGGTACTAAATGTGAGTACAGTGTATATATGTATCAGAATATTCCAAGGTGGTGCGTCACCCGACACATGATACTATTTTACCTTATCTTATTTTGGATCATATATGTCCTCTTATATTGCCGTAGCCCGTATGATATGCCTTTCAAAACGAATTAAATGTGAAGACATAATAAACTTTTTCAATAAGGCCATGTAGAAGCATCGACCCAGCCTTGTAGACGCGTGCTGGGTTGAAACAAAGAGATATCGGTCTTGGCAACCACTTAGTTGTGGGAGGTGTGAAAGTTGTTGTGTGTGATGTTGTGGTTTTTGAGAGATATATTTGTATTTAAGTGAGGTATGTTTTGGTGGTAATGTTGGTTGTATAATTATATTATTACACTATGTTGATAGTGATGTAGGTTGAGAAGAGGGCAGTTGACGTTACACTAAATTGGTGATGATGATGAAATTTTTACTGGTCATTCAAAATAAGAAAATATTAAAAGAAGCAAAAATTACTGGGATACCCACATTGGTATATGTTTGATAAAAGGAGGAATATTTTTTATTTTATTAATTTTGTTTTTACCAATTACCTACCTATTTCGTGACCTAAGAAGGGTGGGTCACGCAATGCACCTGTTGAAATAATAAGACATCCACTTCGCCTTCTTTTCCATATTTCTCAATAAAAAAAGACATTGTCCTCACACATTGTCCTCTATAGTGTTGAAGCTGACAAGAGAACCCTCCCCGTCATAATCCGCGTAAAAATAAAGGTTAGAGGTCACTAAATGAATTATAAAAAAGGGTAATGGCCTAGGAAATATAACCATTTTTTTTCCCAATTAGGGGTTACGTTTTATATTTTTATTTAAGTAAACTTGATAACACAATATCAAATAAAATTTAACAAAAATAAAATAAAAAAAAAATAAAAAATAAAAAAAAAAATCGGGAAAGTAGAGGACATGTCTAATGAAGACGTCGGCTCAAGGTTGGATAATATTAAGAGTTTAGGAAAGTCCATTGGCTTATCATTTGGGGGTAATTTACAAAAGTCCAAAGATGGTTAACTTTTGCAGAATTCATTAAGGATCTAGAATAACTTAAACTTTAGCGTTATCAATTCAACAAGATAATAGTTCTTCCTCATCCTACGTTCAAGTTTCTGTTTTGCACTACTTTATTGAGCTAGGCTCCTCCCATTTATCCTCAACGCTTTCATTGTTGAATTTCATTATGGGCATGAAGATTTCAAGGTCTCATTTCAAGTCAAGGTGTCTAAAGGATTTCAGCTACATGCTGGTGTTGTGTTTTTTGCTTAAGTGTGTTTAGTAGTTTTTCATTTTGTTCTTCCTTTTTGTGATGTTTGCATCTCCAAGTTCATTGTAATTTTGCAATCCTCAATTCTTGTTGAAGATTGCTTCCAGTTATTTATATATTTCATTTTTTGCAAAAAAATAAATAAATAAATAAATAAATAAATAAATAAATAAATAAAAATAAATAAAAATTGCAATCTTTGTTTTGTTAGGTGTAATATAAATTAAACCTAGACTGATTGACATTATTTGCAATTATCATATCACTTTTACTTCTTAGGAGATCTTTATAAATTATGATAGTGAAGAAAAATAAAGTGTATATGAAAACTTAAATTATTTGTATTTTTTTTTCTTCTCATATAATGAAAACAAAAATAGAATTTGGGACCAGATCTTTCAAACATGTTTCTTTTTGGTTTGAAGCATCACTATGTATATTCTAATAAAGTCAGATTTTGTTTATCATTATTCAAAAGTCATGTTAGATACAACTTATGATGAAGATAAGTTATATAATCCATTTGTATATTATATTAGCTTTCAAGAAAAATAAAAGAAGCTTTATAATAAAGTATTATAAGGAGCCATGCTTTTTAGCTTTAGTGGAGTTTCTTTTCTTTGCCATATTAACATATCAATCAAATATTCACAAACATTGGCTGTTCATTTAGAAAACAATATGATTAGGGGCAACAAATTAACAACACCTAAAAGCCAAATCAAAAGGAACAACCTTTAAAAGATGAGCCATGGACTCATGTATTTAGACCTCATTTTTGGAATATCCACTCAATTACTAATAATATGTCAAAATGATTAAGAAAAAGTTAAATATCCTTTTAAACCTAATTTCCAAAGTCTTTTGAATATTTAAAGTTTTGTTATGTTAGAAAGTAGCATTTTGCCATTTTATTGTTCTAACATGTTAGGAGAGGTTATTTCCTTCAATTTTTTTCCTTCAACTTTTTTCCTTTCTTATACCATTAGCCATGATTACATTGTTTTCTATTTGTCATGATTTTGATCCATTGTAAATCATCAAATTTCCAAAATTTAAATTACATTTTTGCATTCAATATACAATTAACATATAATCATCACCAAGGTGACCTAGTATTTAGCAGATATCCTAACAAAAGATCTGAGGCTCAATCCATACTAGGTACACATTTTGGGGACGGTAAGGAGAAACGGTCACCCAAATACCTAAATTAAACCACACATACTTAAGTTAAAGAGTCGTTCTTCTCGAAAAACTCATACGTTTTTATTAGGAAATATGAACCTGTATTTCTGCACAAGAGACCCAATTTCATGCAAGACAATAAAATTAGACCCTACCATGTTGTTATGTTAGCTACCTCCAAAGCATTCTGAAAGCACCATTACGATCGGTCTTTCTACGTACACTTCTTAGGCAACTGATATACTTGTTGCAACTTGTCTTGGATCTTAAGCATTATCTTAAGCATTATAAACTATCCTAACGGCTTAATTATCAATATTGCATTTAGCACATTCGTTATACAATCCTAACCTGTAACGATCTTTGATCTCAATCAGTCCATTTCTTTGTTTTGACTAGGTTGCGCCTAGCTAAATCGGGCTCCTTTGGTCCTAGTCGCGACAACAGATTTAAATGCTACTTATCTCGTATCTTTGAAAGTGATTAATATTACATCTTCCCGAAACTTTAATTTGGGGAAAAACCATCTTAACATAAACGGGCAAAATCTATACACTTTTTTAATTAACTTTTACGAATATATACATATCTTTTAAGTACCTTTGTTCAGTTAACATGGCTAAGAAAACTCAGACATCACTCTTAAGAACATAATAATGAAACATGAATTATAAAGGGAAAAGCGAGTTACCACCACTTTAAAAAGAATCCCATGATACTCTTTTGACATCATTTGATGAAGACAAAAATGTCCTCAAACTACATTGATAACACCACTTAAGCTAAAAGAGTATCAAATGCCAGTTACCTTAGATGCATGTTTGCATGATTGTTGTATGATTTTAGTCACAATGGCAATTAGTACTATTCCCATAGGCATCTACTTATTACTCCCTCTGTCCCATTTTATAAGTCCACGTTTGAAAAGTCAAAGTCTTCTTCTTCAGAGTTTGACCGTAATTATTTTTTTCGTGTTATATAATACTTGATACAAAATATATAAATTGATTTGTGTTTTAAATGTATTTTCATTGATATACTTTTCATCAAGTATTATATAACACGAAAAAAAAAAAAAAAAATAATTACGGTCAAACTATGAAGAAAAAGACTTTGACTTTTCAAACATGGACTTATAAAATGAGACGAAGGGAGTACTTATTACTTTTTCACTCGGTAGTTTGAATGATCGATTCTCCCTTTTTTTTTTCCTTGAACGCCGTCTTGGGCGTAAAGGGGACCACGTCCCCAGGGTGACTCACCGTTCACCCGACCTGCAAATCGGCAAAACCAAACAAGTTTGAGGTTTACGGACCCACCCATCGCCAATCAAACATCACATTCACATGGATATCCTCGCTTCTAAAACACTGTTTGCTTAACTTGTACCCTCGTAGTACATTCTACTCTAGCATCCCATACTAAATATTTGATTTTTTTTTCTTTGTTTTTAATCATTAATATACTGAAGTGAAATAAATTATTTTCTCTTACAAAATACAATACAATTTATTCAGATTTACATATAATTTATCAAGATTAGTTCAGTTACGGAGCATAAAGAACAAATGCAGTCATCATTTTAGCTTATTTTTGTGCTTATACGTTTTTGTTTATTTCGTTTTATGTTTCGTAAGTTTGTTTTTTTAGTTTAAAACTTGTGAGCTATGAGATTATATAAGTTTATCATGTCAGAATAAATTTATGTAAACCAATACGTTTCTTATAAACAAAAAATATCGGCTTATAAAAGGCCGAAGACACAAAAACTCATAAGGTTAATTAAACAAACACTCCCTGACTAGTTTTGATTATCAGAAGTTATAATCCATATACTCCGTACATGATTACATATTCACTTTCATATTTTTAAATGTGATTGTTTACTATTTTGTTCGCATACATCATTTGTTTTATCAATCCCTATTCTCTCAAGTTGGCCCTCTAGAAAATTATTTACAGTAATAAATGATACGTATAACTTCAGAAACCATCCATTGGCGGGAGTATTTTTGGGTCACAAAATAGTATTATTTTGCAATGATTAAGAATGATACGGATATAATTCTGTTTTTTTCTCATCAAAAGCCTAAACAAGTTTTTAAATTTAAGCTCTTATTTTAAGATTTAATATATACATGCTTTAGAATATTTAAACAGTAATTAGTATCATGCTACGATGCGAGTTAGAGAAGTGTGTAGTGCACTCGTTTTAAGTAACATGTTTTTATCATGGCAAAGACGCATAGGTTAAGGGGGTTGCGCTCCCTTGCATTGTCAAAGGGCAGCGCTACTTGTTGACGTCCCGCTCAACAGGGTTCGAGGCAGCGCCCCAACCCAAATGATATATTTGGTTCTTCAAATTGGTTACCCTTTTTCCAACCTTATCCCAACCATTATAACTGTTGACGAAGCGGTTATCACTGTTAGTTTCCAACTGAATTTAACTCCTTCTCATTGTCCAAATAATCTGTTGATTAATAGTTTCATGGGTCGTATTAGAACATACGAAAACTCACACCATTCCTCTTTATTTTATTTAGTTATCTTGTACCTAGATACTAAGCGTTCTTCTTAAAGATTTCGTGATAACCAAATGTTAAAGAGTCGAAATATTTTATTCAAAAGCTGAACAAACACAATTTAAGACATCTAAAATTATCATCACACCCGAACCCAATTTCTAACAAGTATAATTATAGATCATGATATGATAAAACCATAAAGTTATACCATAAAGCTCTTACTTAATCTCATTCACTAGCAAAACTGACTTATTCACATTAGAAAAAGATTCTTTTCATAAGATACAATTGTAGCTTTCAACTGTAACAAAGATTAGAATGATGTTTAAGAATAATCTAAAGCAGTATCAACAAATATATCAAAAGTCTAAACTCGTTTCATGTTCAAATTCTTTTATGTAAGAAAGTCATTGTTAGTTCGGCTTAACACCACAAGTTGAGATGTTTTTAACTTTCAAACTACAATCAGAATTAGTTAAATAAAAATACAATGATGATTAAAAATAAAGAAAAATTTGACTAAAAAAACTACACCTCTTGTTTTGCAATCCATCTGTCACTATATTCCTTGCAATATTTTCTTCATTTCTCCCCAAAAAGTCATTCTCCTTACCTGCAAATTCTTTCACTTTAGTCAAAAGCTATACTGCCAAATTGGCCCCCACCATAACACTCACAATTCCTCATTCCATATTCTTCCATCATTAAACAAGATTTCATACCTAATTCAAATTTCAACAAATACCATACATTACCAACATTCTAAATTTCTGACTAAAAAAAATCTATTCAAACACTCATATGATTAAATGTAGTTTGGCGCCCTTGAACTAATTCACATATTTCTTAAGCAAAATAACATGTTGAACATAATAATAATATAACAATACTTAATCTCGCTAAAGCAGTAGTATGAAAAGTACGATTTCAACACTCATATTTTACCCGAAAATATACCAAAATATACGAGTAATGCTCCTAAGAAGACATCTGACGAGAAAGTCACTACTTGTTTTACAATTTATTGACCTATTAAAAAAAGTGTCAACCCGTACTAAAAATTAAAACTAAACATAGATTAACTTAAACATACAATTTTTTAATCCAAAATATAACTATTCCCTTTAAACTAGGGCTGAGCATCGGTCTAAAACCGAACCGAACCGACCAGAACCGACAAAACCGAAAACCGAAAATCGCCAAAAACGTAAACCGAAACCGAACCGAATTTGGTCGGTTCGGTTCGGTTTTGTGTCGGGTTCGTCGGTTCGGTTCGGTTCATGTGTGTTTGTGTGCGTTTTCGTCGGTTTTGGGCCGAACCGAACCGAACCGAACCGACCCGAAACCGAAAACCATGAAAAACCTAAACCGAAACCGAACCGACGGGCTGTCGGTTCGGTTCGGTTTTTTTCGGTTCGGTCGGTTTTGTCGGTCCGGTTCGGTTTTGAACCTTCCATGCTCAGCCCTACTTTAAACAACTTAATTAGTCACCTTAAACATAAGTTACTCCTGTTTAAAACTATAGAATATAGATAACGACCCACAAGGACCCATAAAGCTAATCAACCATTATTTTTATATCTACTACACAACCTAACACACTTTCATTCTATGCAATCCATATCACAAAAAAATGCCTTCAAGACATCTCTCATTCACACACCAACAACAACACCAACACCAACACAAAACAACTCTAACCTTCATCTTCATATCCATCACAATTTTCTCATCACTTCTAATCATATTAGCAATCTCTTACATAATATACCACTTCGGGTATTCGCTTATTCAGTCGCTGAACAAACGACTGAATAAGCGAATACGTACCAGTCCTTTGGACTCACATCCACATATTACAAACCTACGTCGTTTCACGTACAAAGAACTCACTTCCGCGACAAACACGTTTTCCCGCGAAAACCATATAGGGAAAGGTGGCTCATGCACTGTTTATCGTGGAATATTAAAAAGTGGAAAGTTAGTGGCTGTGAAGGTTATGGAATCTGACACGTCAGATTCTGATCGTGAATTTTCAAACGAGCTGAGGATACTCAGCTCGTTTAATTCACGGTCACAGTTTGTTGTATCCTTGTTAGGATACTGTATTCATAAACAACGAAAACTCGTTGTTTATGAATACATGCCAAATAAAAGCTTACAAGAAGCTTTATTTGGCAGTAGTAATAATAATAATACTACTACTAATAATAATAATAACAATAATGATTTAGTTGATACCAATAAGGTTTTAAGTTGGAGTAGAAGATTTGAAATAGTTCGTGATGTTTCTTACGGACTCGAGTTTCTGCACCGTGAATGCGATCCACCCGTCATTCACGGTGACATGAAACCGAGTAATGTGTTGTTAGATACGGATTTTCGGGCCAAAATATCGGATTTTGGATTGTCTAAGTTGAAAGTTGAGCAGGATTTTGGTGTGGATATGTTTAGTCAGGATTTATCTGGTGTTGGAACTGGAGCTGGAGCTGTAGAATCCCCGGTTATTGGGACTCCTGTTGAGAGTTATAGTAATGAGGTTGATTTTGCGGTTGCTTTGCAGGCTTCTTCATCTTCGACTCCAATGAATGTGAAGTTAGGATTAGGGGCTATAAATGATAAAGGAAAAGATGTTTTGATTGGTGGTAATATCGAAAATGGTAATGGTAATGGTAATGATTGGAATCATAAGAAATTTACGAATTTTGATGCTAATGATGAGGATTTAGGACATGATTTTGGTAAAGATCAGATAAGTTGTACTGACGGACTTGACGATCGAACTAGTAAGAAACAATGGGGGAAAGATTGGTGGTGGAAACAAGAGGGGAGTGGTGAGCTTTGTAGTAAAGATTATGTTCAAGAATGGATAGGTAGTCAAATCTCGCCCTCGGCTAATGCGGATTGGGACGATGATAAAAACTCCGAAAGACCCGATTTTGCTAGTAAGGCTATGGAAAATGAGGAACCTAGGGAGTGGAAAAGACATAGGAAAATGGAAGAGTGGTGGAAAGATGAACAGCTTGATGAACTCGAAACCAAGAAGGTCAAAAAGAAAACGAAACGAAGATTTAAGCTCTCGATTTTTAAGAGAACACGAAAACAAAAGGCTCGTGGGCATGAAAATGGGCTTGATACAACAAACGAGTTTAGTTTCAAGAAACAGGAAAACGGGGATGTTTTTAGTCGAGAGTTAAGTAGCACGACGAGTATGAGGGGTACTTTATGTTACGTTGCACCCGAGTATGGTGGATGCGGGTACTTAATGGAGAAAGCCGATATCTATAGCTTTGGAGTACTAATCCTAGTCATTGTATCAGGTCGAAGACCATTACATGTACTAGCTTCACCTATGAAGCTTGAAAAGGCTAATTTAATTAGTTGGTGTCGACAGCTAGCTCAAGGTGGCGATTTGTTGGAACTAGTCGACGAGAGGCTAAAAGGCGACTACAACAAAGCGCAAGCTAGTTTATGTCTCAATTTAGCTCTCGCTTGTTTACAAAAGATGCCCGAGTTGAGACCGGATATAGGGGATATCGTCAAGATTTTGAAAGGGGAAATGGATCTTCCGGTGCTACCGTACGAGTTTTCCCCCTCCCCGCCTTCAAAATGGGCCGGGAAATCGAGATCGATAAGGAAATACAAGAACACTGTTGATTGAACAATGGTATAGTTTTAGAACATGTTAATAGATAGATGAGAAAAGTTATTTGAGATGTGGTTTGTTAGTAGGAAATTGGTATAATTGTGGGATATTGTTACATTTTTTGTAAATTATTAGATTGTGTTTTTGGACTGATTGATATGTTTGTTTTTTTTTTTTAAGTTTTGTTGTCGGAAAATTAATTGAAATTTGTTCACGAGGGATCATTTTTTCTGTACTTATTTTGTATCCTTTTGTTGTACTTTCTGTTTTTCTAGTTTTTTATATGCTCCCTTTTTTCAAAATAATTTTGTTTGAAGTGAAGCTAAAGCCATTCTGTGACTTATCTAATGCAACTTTTTATCCGTTCTAATATATTTTTTTAAAGTACTATATAAACCATTTATTTCAGCCTTAAATAATGAATAATAAATCAAGTACATTTCAGTAAAACTTGTAAAAACTTGTAACACAAAGTTTTTAAAAATGGGGTATTTCAAAAAAAAAAAAAAAATCGAGAGTCTTGACAAGTATTACACTAGAAAATCTATGTGATTCACGGGCATCTCAGAACCTCCACGGCTCCACCGACCCGCTCTTGCATTTTGACATATTTGATCGCACCCGCATTTTGAAATACTTCATGAAGTAAAAATGATAGTGATCGACTTTTGTCTTCTTCTTTTGTTGGGTTGTAATGTTACATCACCATCAATAAATTCATGCTGTGGAGCTTTAATGAAACGACCCATTTTGTTGATATACATAGGTTGAACGAGTCAAGAAAGATTGAATTTAATTTTAAAAAGTTGAACCATTTACATAGTAAATTAGCTTTTGGACAAATATAGTCTTTAACATTCTATTGACAAACTATGTTTATAGATCAACACAGGAATGAACATACCCGTTATTAAAGTTAATTAAAAAAATAAAAATAAAAAAATTAAATTAATTACCTAGTTTTGTTTTTAGTGTTACGTCTCCATCGAAGAAAATAATTCCTGCATGTTATTCATGCTTTTATTCTGGAGTTTTAACGAAACATCCTATTTATTAGTATTGTGCAAGGTTAAGTTTATGTTTTTATTTGCACATGCCCATATGGCTTCGTGTTTATAGATCATGATAGCTATTAATTACCTTTTTTTTAAGCAATTATTTGGTTTTTAATCTTTTTCTAAACTATACACATATTATTCAAGATTGTTTTAGCTTTTAATTCTATTCAAGATTGTTTTAGCGAGATTACCTTTTTTTAAGCAATTATTTGGTTTTTAATCTTTTTCTAAACTATACACATATTATTCAAGATTGTTTTAGCTTTTAATCCTATTCAAGATTGTTTTAGCGAGATTACCTTTTATCCTAGACACTTTAACTCAATCAAGTTTAGTTAACATCGATGTAAAAAGAAGAACATTTGGTTAATCTATACACATTTTATTCTTTATTTAAAATCAAATGTAGGGCTTGTGTGAATTTATCTTTTTGTGAAAATAGGACAGGTTTGATGTAATGTTAAACCTCACACTTGGTCCAATATTTAACTAGTCAACTCAAAGGACTTAAATATGTGGCCGTGGTCGGAACGGTGGTCCGAAGATATAAATTGTTTTGTGGGATGTTTGGTTGAAGTGGTCTACAGTCTACACCACAAAAGTCTCCTTTACAAGACGTGGTCGATGTTTTGTCCATCTACTCTATAATCTTAGACTAAACGTAATGGGATCGAACCATTCGGTCGGTATCAACCTTTTGAACACGTCCCCTCTTTTACTTCGCACAAACCAAACGCGTCTACCCTCTTAACTCTGAAAAATTCAGTCTGCAAATGGACCGAATGAATTGAAGAGGTTTGTGTGTGTGAGTCGGGGTTTTTTATTTTTATTTTATTTTATTTTTTATTTTTTATTTTTTATTTATTATTATTTTTTTGTGAAGTTTGTTTTTTGTTGTGAGTGCGGTCCCCTTACCAAGAGCATTTAGTCTGTGTTTGGTTTAGGAGAGAAAAAAAATAAAGTTAGCGCTCATGTGACGGGATTGTTTGTGGTCTTATTACTATCAGTGTTACAATCTTACTCCTTTAGTTTCTAAAGTGAAAAAATCTAATACGAATATAGTATGTAATATATTCTCCTACTCGTTGTTGCTCTTTGTTGAAAGGAAGTTTAAACAAACATAAATGATATATCAACTCAAACTTGTGCCCGAAAATCAATCTAAATAATTTGGTAAACGCTCGCTATTTATTTATGTATCGAGGAATTAGACAAGCCGATTTTATCCTCATGGATATGATTAAGATATGAGGGTTAGTTGGATTTTGCTTTTCGACGTAATTTTTGGTACATGTTTTGTGAGTGAGAAGGTGATAAGCGTTCTTCGTTTTTTTCTTCCGGTCCCCTCATCTTTTCTTCGTTTTCTTAAATTTTTTTCTCTAATCTATGATAAGCATCAAGATATGACGATGAACACTTTTACAACAAATAAATAAATAAATAATGATGAACAATGTGAGTATTGATGAACATTTGAATACTGATGAACATTTTCTGCTGATAAAGATTTTCTATTGATGAACATTCTTATAGAATATTGACAAGCATTCTGTATTGATGAACAATTAAAAAAAAATGAACATTGATGAACATAAAAATAGCTAATGAACATTTGTATTGAGGAAGTAATGAACATGTATCGATGAACATAAAAAAAAATGTATTAATGAACACGAATTGCAAATTTGAAGTTTTATTCATCACAATTTTGATTTTTTGAGGAAATATTAAAGCTTTTATGAATTACTAAATCATTTATATTCTAATTAACTAATACATACAAACTCTAAAATCACAAAATTTCTTCATTGAGACATTCATCGAACATCTTATGAGTGTTTTCATGAACACATGATTTCTTTGAAAATCTTTGAGAAAGACTTTATAAAAACAAGAAAAGATGAATAATTAATATTAATTTAGGGTTTGTTGAAGAATCACCATAAAATTTTAATTTTTTTTATTAAAAACTTGAGAAAAATTAAATAAACTTAATGTAAAATTGAAGCAATTAGATCTCGAATTGAAATATTATATCTTAAATTGTGTAATTAAATCACGAATTGAAGTATACAATTTAAGTATTAGATCATGGGTGAATTAAATAAAATAAAATAAAAAATCGTGAGATAAGAAAGAGGAAAAGAAGTTGGAGGGAAAAGTGACGGTATGTATCATTTACTGGAGACTTTTTAGACTTTTTAATTTGGTTAAAACTTTCTATTTGATCGCATACCGATGTTTAATTGCTTTAGCTGAATTCTTTTTCTTAATTTAAGTTGGGTTTGCATCTATCAACATGTTCAAGTTTCGTATTTAACTTCGGCACAATTGTTACAATTCATCATCTGAGTGTCCCATTTTGGAGTTAGGCCATAATTAGGATAGTGTTTTTATACTTGGATTTAAGAGTAGCATTTGGGCATGTGTAATCATAAACATTTATATTAGTATCTTCAATTGTTCATGCATGGAAAGTTTTTAACAATGAGGTATTTCACAGAAAAGAAAATTCGAGATTTCGACAAATACTACAATAAAGAACAAAATCAATGATGTATTTCATTAAAATCTGAAAATTTTTGTAGGATCTTATCTTTGAAGATGATGAATTCGCAAAAGATCAAGATTCTTCACAAGTATTACTCGAGAAAATCTATGTGATTCACGGGCATCTCAAAACCTCCGCCGATCCACCCTTGTATTTTGACATATTTGATCGCACCCGCATTTTGACATAGTTCATGAAATGAAAATGATAGTGGTCGACTTTTGTCTTCCTGTTTTATTGGGTTGCATTGTTACATCACCATCATTGAAAGGTTTTTATGCTTTGGAATTTTAATGATACGCCCAATTTTGTTGATCACATTCTTGTCACATAGATTGAAAGAGTCAAAAAAAGTTGAAACGCATATGCTATCTTGAAAATCATTTCACTATAAAAGTTAAATTATCTACATTATAAAATGCTTTCGGACAAACATAATGGTTAACATTCCATTGACAGAATATATTTACACATCAACACGAGATGAATCAAAGCAATATATGAGGGTGTGTGATGTGTGTACCGCACATGACTTCAAAGTTTTCGGAGTTTCAAATTATACTTGTTATACAGGGCCGTCCCTTTGATTTGGGTGGCCCGGTGCGAAATCACAAATGAGACCCCCATAATCCAAGTCTTTCACTCTTTTTGTATGTAGCCCAAAGTTTGTTTTCTATTTTTTTTTATGTGACATGGTTCAACTTTAATATAATATTTAACAAATACACTAAAAATTCAAAACGTTTATATATAATACTATAAATATTAATGAATGTATACTAAATTGGGGGCCCCTTACAAAAGAGGGCCCGGTGCGGTTGCACCACTTGCACATGCTAATCGCCGCCACTGTCGTTATATACCCGAGGCCTCAAAGTTTAGTGACCTCAAGATTTAAGTTTCTAATATTGGTTAAACTATATTTTAAGTGGAGCGTAACGATTGTTTCAAGTAAAAAGTGAACATAGATCGTTAAAAAATTTCGTCTTTCTAAATCTTAGTTGGCTTAATATAAATTTTATCGTCATACTTAGTCATCTCTTGCACTTTTGTTATAATATTTTTGTTGTTGTCTGTTAAAATTGACAAGGGGGTATGCTCGTATTTGTAGTATAAACGCTTGTTCATGTTTAATTTGTGGATAACAACAATTTTCTTGGTCGAATCTTGATATTGGTGGTGTTTTGGTGGTGTTCGAAGGTTGGTGGTGGTGATGGACGGGGGTTAGTGGTGGTGGTGGCTGGAGGTTGGTGGTGGTCACAGGAGAATGTGAAGTGGTTTGTTATTTAAGTGAAATTATGAAGAAGAGAGTATATATATACTCGTAATTTATAGTAAGTCATAGTAAAAACAAAATAGTACTATATGTTACACATGTCACAAATCTAATGGAGTCGCTAAATAGCGAAGCCGCCCTGGGATATTTTAGCAAATAAATAATTTCTAGACTAGAAATGGCATCGTCGTTGAGCAATCGAGGTACTTCGAGAATTTTCTTAAAATTGAATTGTGGGTTACGTTAAACCTCACACTTGCAAGGACTTAAATAAGTGACAGTGTTTTATACGGTGGTCCGAAAGGATTTANTTATCCATAAAACTTGTACAAACCCTTCTTTTCCTTTTATTTCAATTTTCAAGCTTGTTTATGAGCTTAAGCTTGACTGAGAGTTTTTGCTCATCTGAATAAGCTTAAGTCCCTTGGTTTCTAAATAAACTAAAAAATAAAATAAAATTATAGGACTAAATTTTGTTAAAAAAAATCTATTTAACATAAGGATTGTTCCTGCAATCGCATTTAACAGATAGGATGGTTGCCACAATTGCATTTAATGACAAGGATGGATTTTGAAATTTATTAGGGACTTTTTATGAAACGCAGGCTAACCAGAAGAACTATTGTTGCCATTTTTGAAAATATATTATAGATGAACACTAATTCACCTCACAAAGTATCCAAAAACATTTGTTCCACAGATGTTATTTATTTAATATGTGTATTTCAGAAGATAAAAAATTGTAAGTTTGATGGTGCCTTTAAGTTTGGAGGAAGTTTAACCAATACATAAAGGGATATTTATCTAAAACCGTATTTAAATTGCCACTTTTTCTTATTGTGTATAACGTCTTTTTTCATTTTTTATATTTTTTTTAATTTTTTTACTATTATAACACAAACTTTTTGAATTCCTGTTATTGTATGTATTTTATGCATGTAAAATGACATTTTTACCCTTCAGTGTCAATACAATATATAAGGGTAAAATGATCATTTTACATGCACAAAATACACACAATAACAGTAATTCAAAAAGATTGTTTTATAATAGCAAAAAGAACACCACAGACGATAATAAAAAATAACAAATATAATACATTAACAACCAATTATCCCAAAGATAAATATATAGGCGGGAGTTATTTTAGATATTATAAAAAACATGAGGATTGAGTGATCAATTTTCAGTTAAACTAGAACACTCATCATTAATCGTTAGACGAAACAAGTTAGTCCAACATGAAAAGCATTTAAATACCTTTTAAAAAACTGACACGTTCATATAATTTAAATAAATTATTTTTGGGTTTTCTTTGGTTCGGTATAGAAATATGCACGACATATCACATGTGATATAACACTGATTTGTAAGTTCAAACACTCAACATGTTGTTGTAAAATGAGCAAAAGCATTTGTATAGATGACGTGACGCTGAATTGACGGTGGTGATGAAGGTCACTATTACCAGCCGTCTAAGATATGCAAATTTTTTTTTAAAAGATGTTGAAAGTGGGTTTTAATTATAATCCTCTTACTTTTTATTTGAGAAATGAGTGGCGGAGATTTGTCCATCATTATGAAATAGTTAGCCCTTAGTTCAACTTTTCTGTCTTGATATAATCAACTCCAACTTATGCTTGAAAATTAATCTAACGAAAATGATAAACACTCGCTATCTATAATCTATTTATGCATTGAGAAAAAGACAACCTTTCTTTATCCTCATGGATTAGTGTTCAAAGGTTAGTTGGATTTAGTTAAGCGACATTGTTTATTATTTTGAAATAGATGATTCATCTAGCTGAAATTGTCTTCTTTTTTTCACTTATTTGGGTCGGGTTTGTCAGTTTATGTGTGTGATTTCAAAAACATTATTATCTGTATGATATCATTGATGACTTGATGTATCAAGATTATCTACTTGTTTCAGGCCCTTACATTACCCATCACTGCTTGATAGGCCCAATTAAGCCTAAAGCCCACGTCCTACTGTGTATCAGGCCGAAACAAAACAAGGACACAATTTTATAGTATTAAATTAGCCCGGTCCAACCCGATCTAGCTCATCACCAAAAATTAAACGAGAAACCATTCTAATCAAACTCATTAAGGTGTGTTTGGCAAAATTAGTAGTAGCGCTTTTTAGTAACATTTGTAAAATTAACGTCTAAACCAAATACGAAACGTTACACACTACTTGCCAAACGGACTTTATATTTGAAACGCTAATTGCTCCAAAGAAAAAACCTCCAAAATGATGCGCGCAAAACATACAACTTCATTCAAAATCATTAAAAAAAAAAAAAAAAAAAAGGTTAACAAGTAAACCAATACCAACCAAATGAGTACACACCAAATGACCAAATGCAACAAATTATCAGTAGACTATTTAAAACATGTCCTAAAACTAACAGATCAGGCCGCACGCAACCAAAATCATGGAAGCCAAAACCATAAAGAATGCACCAAACATCGATTTACCAACAGCCGTGGAAATTGAGGTGACCTCAGAAGCAGAGGCTGGCGGAGACGGAAGTGGATGAACACGAATAGCAACTTTCATACCATTCATGCAACCACCCATTCCACAAATAAAATAGTATCGTTGTGATTTGTTAAGAAGAATAAAGTCTTTTCCACTACTCCAGTTCCCTACTGCACTGTCGAGTGTGCAGTTATCATAGCCGGTTTTGTTCACTTCAACCACATTGTGTTGGAATTTTTGGTACCTAAATGCTACAACATTGAACAATTCAAAACACATTATGTACTAAAAAAAATGCTACTACTCGTACTATTTTTTCACTCGTACTAGATAATTAACACTCAAATAAGTGCGCGCAAACACCCTCAGATCTACGGAGTACAAACTAGTTTTGGGTAATCATGGTTTTTTATCTTTTCCCAATTAAACCGCGGGCTTGAGTCCATCACTACACAGACTTAAACGGTTGTTTGCAGTATAGCGGAGACGGGAGGGGGCAGGGCAGGTACCTGCCCCTAGCGAAAAAAATTGCCGTGTAAATTTTTTAGAATATCTAACAATTTTTGTGATTTGACTTCCTAACAAACCGATTTGTAGTGTAGTTTCTAAAAATTATCAAAGTTTGCCCCTCGACTATAACTTTCTGGCTCTGCCCCGGTAGATTTAAACTTCACACATTCCATATCTCGCCTTTTAGTAATGATAGTATTGTGAAACACACCCATTATCGAGTCAACTATAAATACACTAGCAAAATACAGTCAAGCTTATGTAGTGCAGAATAGAGAGAGGACACTTACATATAAAGTCTCCAACATAGAATGTCTGATTATTAGCCCAAAGAGTATAGTTAAGTCCAGGATTCCAGCCTTTGTTTGCACCAACAATGTGGTCAGTGGCAGATACAGTGGTTGCCACAGTGGCAATGAAGAGGAGGAGAAATCTGATAAGGCGTGAGGTGGTCATCATTGAGTGGTGGTGAATGTCACAATGCCAGCTAAATGTTATACATATATGTTTCATCAATTATAGCAATTATAGCATAGGGGTCCATTTCATACCTTTGTTTACTTTCTATAAATACAATAAAATATTAAGGAGTAGTTTTGTTTTTTTGGATAAAGTTGACCTGTCTACTTGAAATAAGTAAAAGATTTTGGGTTTCAAATTTATACATACCTCTAATTGTATATTGGCACGATTTTTATTTTATTTTTTATTTTATTTTAAATTTTATTTTTATATATTTGTTCTTATTATAAAACTACTTAATTAAAAATATGAAATAGAAAATGTAAAATTTGATAAGTCAAAAATATTAACAGACAAAAAATATAAAACAAAAATCAATAAAAAAATGTTTTTTCTTGTTCACAGAGTAGGCAAAATTATGGGTAAAAGTAGCTTAGAGCGGTGCCACTAACCGTAACAACATGGTGTGTACCCCTAACAACACCCTTCAAATTTGTTAATTATGTATTTTAAAAACTTTGCTTTAAAAATAACCAAGGCTAAAAAATTTCCAATACTTACATTATTTATCAATAAAATACATATTCACATACTAAAATCATTTTTAATTAATTGAAATAAAAAGTAAGCAGTCATTATGATACAAACATAAAATAAAAATGTAGATAGAGACGGAAAACGTAATAATAGTAATGATAATAAATATATGAATTGAAAGTATTTCACAGTTAAAAATAAAATAAATGTATTTCCTTGGTAATATCTAAAGTCATTAATGATATGATAAGGAAATTAAAATTCATATTAAATTAATACTTTCATATATATTTAAAAGGATTTTCTAAAATGTGCCTCAAAGCAACATGAGTTTTATATAAAAACTAAATGCAAATTTACTTTGCTAACAACAACCTCATGAGTTGTGGTTAGCATTTCATAAATAAAAAATCAATTATTAATGAACACTAAACATGCCATGTTTAACATCAAATTCCATGTTTAAAACGAATAAATGTACATAATTATGGAATATATTAGTTCATTTAATGTTGATTTTTTATTTATGGAATGCTTAACGTTGTTAACAAAACCCATTAAAAAAAAAAAAAAAAAAAAAAAAAAATCATGTTTATTAAACATAACCTAACTTGTGTTTGAGAACCTATGGTAAAAAAATAAATAAAATAAATAAAAAATAAAATAAATTCTTAAAAGGGTGACATCAACCCGAGATCGTTGGTAGTAAGTGGGATCCTATATTGACCACACATTAACAAAATCCTTGCTATATATACATTTTCATTTCAAGTATATAAATGAAAAGGTAGACATAACGCATCATAGTTTCATTCATCAGATTCTTAATTCCATAGCCATTATTCTACGGTGTACAAAACAATATCAAAATCGAACCTGTTTCTAAAAGGCTTTCTTGTTATAACAAAGACGCGCACACACCTTACTGTGTGTACTTTTTCCGACATAGAAACTTAAACCCACAACCTTAATTCTTGGTTCTAAATGAATACCAGCCGTTGGAATCTCATTTTAGATGGGTATGCTACTATGTAATCTGGATTTTCATTCTTTTGAACATTGTCTGGGATTTGGTCCATATCAACCTCATGAACACCAAAATCCTTTTGTAAAAAAACAACTCTGGTAAAAATAGCAAAATGTACTTATGTACAAGAACAAAGAATAAGTATTTATGAGTATTTATGGTAAAAATAGCAAAATGTACTTAGGTAAAAAACACCCAAATCCTTTTGATATAGTTGAAATGGAGAAGGTGTCAAAATAAATAACATATACATCATGTGTTTCTATCAAAAATTTCAACCACTGTGTTACACTAGAAATGCTTTTGCTTTCTTCCAGTCGTTCAAAAAAGAAGTAGATATTGATGCATTACGAGCTCATCAAGCAGAATTTCTCTTTACAATTGAGCTTCAGTTTACGCTCAAAATAGTTATTAATTGTGATAACAATTACATTAGAATGAGTTTTTGCTCATTGTCCCCATAATAACCATTCTACAATGGCATGAGTCTTTTATATCTGAAAAACCATAAAAACGAGCTGAATATGATGAGTCCAGTAATCCCCGTGATCAGCAGCACCCATGTAAATGCAGATGGGCTATCGAACAACGGGATCATAAAATTCATGCCAAATATGCCTGCTACCACTCCAAAGATGGCTACGACGAATGTTGCGGTAGTCAGTATTAATTCAAACTGTATAAGCTGGTTCCGGACGTTATCCTGCAGTTCAAATATTTGCTATTCAGCAAATAATAAAACTAGAGGTGGAAATTTTGACGCACTTGTGTATCATTTCTAAGAGGTCACAGTATTTTTTAATGCCTAAAACCTCCTAAACTCATTTATCAAGTATGCTATATTACGACGGAAATAATAAATATCTGTAATTACCACCTGCTCCTAAAATCATTATTTTCAGCAAACAGTAACTGATTCTGTATCCGAAAAGATCTGATTAGAATCAGAATCAGTGTTTGCCAAATAATGAAGTCCAAATAATCGATTTAAATGCACATTCAAGCACCTGAGATTAACCACTCGACCCTAATAGGCTAACAGAAGTATCCTTCTCAGTCTTACTAAAATCTGAAGAGGGTAAATGGTCTATCTTGGTAAGTTTATAAGTCAAGTGAGCATTTTTCAGAAGATGGGTATAACTGATTGATTCGACTTCATAGTGCAAATAGGTTGGTGCATAAAGAAGGGAAACATACCAACTGGATGTTAATAAAGTCTTCAGTGTCATCAATGTATTCCTTCAACTGGTTCAAGACAAAAGTAAGTCGTTAACAAAGTTGCAACCGATTGAAAAAAAAGTATAACACAAATAGAGGTCAATTTCAAGTTATTACGTATGAATGAGCCAATTCAGGTTATGTTTTATATCTAATGGGCAAAATAAACAGTTCAAAAGGAAACGGGTCGAGTGGGTCAGAAATGTCAAACGGGTCGAATGTGTCAGAAACTCAGAAAGCCCAACCTGACCCGATTCAGTACACACAAAGTTTTACCTATTCTGATGTAAGCATGTGTTGACCCATTACAGGATCTGCCTGGCCCGCCCATTTGACACATCTAAACACAGAATAAACGACGGAGAATTGATTGTCTTAAAGTACAGTAATTACCGATGTCAACTTATTGAGAGTGCTATCAATGACGACAAAATAAGCTTCTAGAAGCATCTCTAGTTCTTCGATGTTTTCGGTACCACTTTGCGAACTCCTCATGCTATCGTGCCTACTCCTTGCAAGGCTCATAGTTTTTTCAAGCCTTCGACTTTCTGGAGGTGAAGAAGTTGGAGAAACTGGAGCAGACACCGAATGTTGACCATCAATGGACCTGTACCCCATTACAGATTGTTCTACACCTTCAAATAATGAATCCGCACGACTTTTCTTCTCAGTCAGGTACATTTCAGCCATATCTCCATCGTCATCCATTAGCTGCTCTATTTCATCTCTTACCTATATACAATTTTTAGTGTCAAAACTAGAGGTGGAAACACAAAAGGGGTTTGTGGTTTGAGTAACAGGTTCGACTCAAGACAGGTAATATTGGCTCCTGCTGGGTAACTCGTTAAACCTTTGTCCGAAGTTTGGAATTTTTTTTTTTTTTTTTTTTTTTTTTTTTTTTTTTTTTTTTTTTTTTTTTTTTTTTTTTTTTTTTTTTTTTTTTTTTTTT
>LBNU01027396.1:94226-189854 GCA_014162995.1 Artemisia annua | reverse complement strand
TTTTTTTTTAATAAAAAATTAGTGTGTCAGATAAGATTACAAAACTTATTGTTTTGATAATAATAAGCAATACTTTTGAGTAAAATGATTTAGATGATCTTTTGATATATAAATACACTTCGGGAAAGTTTAAACCTTTCCTTTTAGCTTTTTTTACTCACTTGACCTGTTATAGATAAAAGGGCTAATGGTCCAAATATGTATCCAACTTTGACACTTATCCATTGTTGTGTACTGCGATTTTTTTTCCTACTTAACATACGAACTATTAAATTTTTCTTATTGTGTGTATCATCATAGGTACAGTTCAATACATTTTCAAATGTATAGAATTTTACCCGTAAGGATACACATAATAGGATAAATTAAAAGTTTACATATTCAATAGAAAAAAATTAGTTTGATACATACTAAAGAAAGAAGTGTCAAGTTTGATACATTTTTAGACCATTATCCCTAGATAAAACAAAACCCGAATCAACCATTCATACCCAAAGGGGTTAAAAAACACCACTTATCAAAACTGAGAAATCTTAAGTCAGGGGGTGCATGTACACATTAGATGTGACAAAAACGACTACCTTATATATTGGATCGAAATGGCTTGGGTAAGGTTGTGAGGACCCTCAAACACGGTTTTGTCCAATTTTGTGGAGTTCCCAAATTAATAATGTGCTATAAATGATTACATAAACGATATTATAGTACTACAAAAACAGCGTTGAAGATTTTTATGCTTGTGAAACACTGTGGATGACATTCCCCCGTTCGACCCAATTGATACGTTTCCATTTTATTCATAAGTTTCCATTCTAATAAACTCATTTACCTTATCCCATTGGACCAGTTAGAGAAAACATAATCTAAAATGGGTCAAAAGTGCCACGTCTAGTACAAGGAAAAGAAAAAGGAAGAGATAGACTATACAACACCTTCTGAACCCTTCGAGTCAATGCAACAAGTCTGCTTTTCAGCCTTCGAACACGTTCCAAGTTTAGAGTACTGATCTTTGAAGTAAGTTCATCAAGCAAAGGATATGCTTCAATTTCTAATTCTGCTGCCTGATGGATTAAGATAAATGTTTTTCTTATGAGACGTTGATAAGCAATAAAATACATTTCTAGGGTCGAGTCAAAGATATATTAATATAGAGCTACTAATACTGAAGCATACTCAGGCACGTGATAACAAGATATTGCTAGTCCCTTTACATGTAAGTTGTGTATATCTATACCACCTATAAGTTATCTTGTATGCGATCCAACCAATTGATTATTATTTCACGAATGTAGACTGAATCCAATCCAGATAATTGACAGTCTTATTTGTTCCAAATTTATCTATTTGGCATATACCAATATATCTTACAATAAGCATTTTATGCTTTGCAGAAAGAATTCTTACACAGGCTTTCACATATCAGTTGTTATTGACTTATTGTACATAACTTTGTTTATTAACGTTCAATTAGCATCAGCTCCTCAGCCTGACTAATTATTTTTAGCGCACATGTTTTATCATACAACAAGCCACACACATTACTGCAAGTGACAATTCCGATTACAATTTAGCGCCTTAATCTTGGTCAATAATTTTATTGGACATAAAAAAATCTGCAATCCGTGAAGATATTAAAACAGTTTGCTGTTACTGATAACTTCTAAAGATAGAAAAACAGCTGAATGTTACTGAAAGGGAAACGCATAGCAGCAATACTATCTTTCAACATGGCTAGAAATTACACACATGCTTCACCACCTCCGTGTATAGCTACATTCACCTCTCTTATAGGTCCTACTGCCCATATAACTTTTAATATAACAACAAACTAGTTCTAAGGTGAGAATACTTTAACATATATAGTTGGGAATAGTTAAAGCATCGGCCAAGTGCTAGCATACAGTAAGAACTACAGGTTATAAGACAAACCTGTGTATCCAAAAATGTACAAGCAGCCTCAAGAGCAACTTCCAAAGCCCTGAACTCAAACGGCAAATAATCTGGAGACGTATTCCCAAACATATCACTAAACCTATTTCCAATCCGTCTGTTCAATTCAGCCCCTTCAGACTGCCAAACCTCACCAGCCCCTGCAGCTTTCAATCGCCGTTGTAGTTCCACTACATATTGCAACACGTAACTATCAAGAGAATTCAAAAGAAGAACTTCATCAGCTGTTATAATACACCGAATCTGTTCCAAATTTACAACAATAGCCTTTTCTCTTCCTAAAATTGTTGAAGGGTAGACAAATAATGGATCAAGTAAGCGAAGATCACGTGCAGGAAGATCACAACGACGCATTATTGTGAATTTGTCAACTTCGATTACTTGCGAGTCGCCAGTTGCAGCATCGACACGAATCCATGAACGAAGACCTTGACCACGTTTTTTGAGGCTTGGAACATCTACCCCTTGAAATGGCTGGCGACCAGATGCAGATGGTCTATAAGATGTGTCTCTAAGGTTTGCAGCTGAGGCGGGTCTGGGTGGGAGTAAGCGTTCTTTTAGGTCTGCCATTTAGAGAAGTCTAACTGCAAAAACGTGTATATATAAAGAATAAGGGCCAAACTCATCAAAAAGAGATACGAACAGATAAATAATTGGTAGTTACTAAATAAGTAACAATGTAACATGGTATCGTTATTTTCTATAATAAGTGCAACGTAACCGATAAGCACTGTTATAACGATTTGTATTTCAATGATATTCTATCCTACTGAATAAGTATTACAAGTAAGTTGCTTCTTCGTACGAGTGTTAAATAACAAGTAAAAACTTCAACCTGCAAACCGTTTTTGTTCTTTTTAATTCTCATTATTATAGGTTTGTACCAATTTCTGTATCACGTGCCTATGGTGACATATATAATCTGGTACACTAGCAAATTTGAACTCATGATGTTGGCAATTCCATAAGTTCCGACATAGTGGGATATACTATCAGTCATGTGGAGAAAGCATCTAATTGTGACATTGTAAAATATGGAAATGTTGGTACCAGAAAATGTAATCTAACAGTAGTGAATTTCTAAAAGATTTGCTAATCACGTACTCATATAGCCTCTCAAACTAAGGTTGTAGTAACATTCACAAACAGCAATAAACAGTCCAAAACTGAATAGTTAATCCTAACGAGTATAAGAGAATTGAATCATTTAAAAAATCTATTTTCAAAGCAACTCAATAAAACGAACGAAGCTATTAACAAATAAAAACACAACATACACACCCGCAGGCCGTATCAAACTTTTGGAATGCCCAATCTCTCTAACTACCACCAAAAAACAATCGCCTTACCAAAATTCAGAGCCTATATATGTAATACTACAGTCGTTCTTACTTTTATTTTATTCCAATAAAAAAGTATCAACATATAATACATGAGGTTTAGATATCTGATTGGTTGAAGAGCGCAGTGGTCCCACTTTTCTTAAACTGCGCGTTTTTTTGTCCTAGACAATAATTTTAGGATAGTAAAAAGTAAAAACTTAGACCCTACATATTATTTAAGCAAACTGTACTACAATCTGATTAACAATCTAGGGCTTCAAAATAACCTAAAAATCAAAAGGCAAACATAAAAAGTATTAAAATAAAATATTTCACATAAAAAAAAATGTAGAGGCAGACTTACAGATTAATGTAACTTGTAATAAATCAAATGAAATGAGATAAAACTATATATTTGGGAAGTATAGATAGATAGATAGATAGAGGGTGGGTTTGTGTATGTATAGGTTTTCTTCAATTGAAAATTGAAATAACTACTAATCAGAAACCACCCGGATTCTGTTTGTTTGTTTTATTGATTGCGTGTGTTTGAGTGGAGGTTGGCTTTCTTTGGTTTGGTTGTTACTATACGACGACGTATCGTATTCATGTTGATTACTTGATAATAATACGTCCCCACGTTTTTAGCTTGTTTTGTTTCACGCCCTGCTTCTTTGGATTTTTCCTTTTCTCTTAACAAAATTAATTACTAATAAAAAATTATAGATCATTTTTTCCNTGTTTTTTTAGTTTAAAACTTGTGAGCTATGAGATTATATAAGTTTATCATGTCAGAATAAATTTATGTAAACCAATACGTTTCTTATAAACAAAAAATATCGGCTTATAAAAGGCCGAAGACACAAAAACTCATAAGGTTAATTAAACAAACACTCCCTGACTAGTTTTGATTATCAGAAGTTATAATCCATATACTCCGTACATGATTACATATTCACTTTCATATTTTTAAATGTGATTGTTTACTATTTTGTTCGCATACATCATTTGTTTTATCAATCCCTATTCTCTCAAGTTGGCCCTCTAGAAAATTATTTACAGTAATAAATGATACGTATAACTTCAGAAACCATCCATTGGCGGGAGTATTTTTGGGTCACAAAATAGTATTATTTTGCAATGATTAAGAATGATACGGATATAATTCTGTTTTTTTCTCATCAAAAGCCTAAACAAGTTTTTAAATTTAAGCTCTTATTTTAAGATTTAATATATACATGCTTTAGAATATTTAAACAGTAATTAGTATCATGCTACGATGCGAGTTAGAGAAGTGTGTAGTGCACTCGTTTTAAGTAACATGTTTTTATCATGGCAAAGACGCATAGGTTAAGGGGGTTGCGCTCCCTTGCATTGTCAAAGGGCAGCGCTACTTGTTGACGTCCCGCTCAACAGGGTTCGAGGCAGCGCCCCAACCCAAATGATATATTTGGTTCTTCAAATTGGTTACCCTTTTTCCAACCTTATCCCAACCATTATAACTGTTGACGAAGCGGTTATCACTGTTAGTTTCCAACTGAATTTAACTCCTTCTCATTGTCCAAATAATCTGTTGATTAATAGTTTCATGGGTCGTATTAGAACATACGAAAACTCACACCATTCCTCTTTATTTTATTTAGTTATCTTGTACCTAGATACTAAGCGTTCTTCTTAAAGATTTCGTGATAACCAAATGTTAAAGAGTCGAAATATTTTATTCAAAAGCTGAACAAACACAATTTAAGACATCTAAAATTATCATCACACCCGAACCCAATTTCTAACAAGTATAATTATAGATCATGATATGATAAAACCATAAAGTTATACCATAAAGCTCTTACTTAATCTCATTCACTAGCAAAACTGACTTATTCACATTAGAAAAAGATTCTTTTCATAAGATACAATTGTAGCTTTCAACTGTAACAAAGATTAGAATGATGTTTGAGAATAATTTATAGCAGTATCAACAAATATATCAAAAGTCTAAACTCGTTTCATGTTCAAATTCTTTTATGTAAGAAAGTCATTGTTAGTTCGGCTTAACACCACAAGTTGAGATGTTTTTAACTTTCAAACTACAATCAGAATTAGTTAAATAAAAATACAATGATGATTAAAAATAAAGAAAAATTTGACTAAAAAAACTACACCTCTTGTTTTGCAATCCATCTGTCACTATATTCCTTGCAATATTTTCTTCATTTCTCCCCAAAAAGTCATTCTCCTTACCTGCAAATTCTTTCACTTTAGTCAAAAGCTATACTGCCAAATTGGCCCCCACCATAACACTCACAATTCCTCATTCCATATTCTTCATCATTAAACAAGTTTCATACCTAATTCAAATTTCAACCAATACCATATATTACCAACATTCTAAATTTCTAACTAACAAAAATCTATTCAAACACTCATATGATTAAATGTAGTTTGGCGTCCTTGAACTAATTCACTTATTTCATAAGCAAAATAACATGTTGAACAAAATAATACATAACAATACTCGATCTCACTAAAGCAGAATGAAAAAATACGATTTAAACTGTCATATTTTACCCCGAAAATATACCGAAATATGTGAGGACTGCTTCTAAGAAAACCTCCAACGATAAAGTCTCTGCTTGTTTTACAATTTAACAACCTCTTAAAGAAAGTGTCTACTCGTACTAAAAACTAAAACTAAACATAAATTAACTTAAACCTACATTTTTTTAATCCAAAATATAACCATTTTAGTCACCTTAAACATAAGTTACTCCTGTTTAAAAATATAGAATATAGATAACGACCCACAAGGACCCATAAAGCTAATCAACCATTATTTTTATATCTACTACACAACCTAACACACTTTCATTCTATGCAACCCATATCACAAAAAAAATGCCTTCAAGACATCTCTCATTCACACACCAACAACAACAACAACACCAACACAAAACAACTCTAACCTTCATCTTCATATCCATCACAATTTTCTCATCACTTCTCATCATATTAGCAATCTCTTACATAATATACCAGTTCGGGTATTCGCTTATTCAGTCGCTGAACAAACGACTGAATAAGCGAATACGTACTAGTCCTTTGGACTCACATCCACATATTACAAATTTACGTCGTTTCACGTACAAAGAACTCACTTCCGCGACAAACACGTTTTCCCGCGAAAACCATATAGGGAAAGGTGGCTCATGCACTGTTTATCGTGGAATATTAAAAAGCGGAAAGTTAGTGGCTGTGAAGGTTATGGAATCTGACACGTCAGATTCTGATCGTGAATTTTCAAACGAGCTGAGAATACTCAGCTCGTTTGATTCACGGTCACAGTTTGTTGTATCCTTGTTAGGATACTGTATTCATAAACAACGAAAACTCGTTGTTTATGAATACATGCCAAATAAAAGCTTACAAGAAGCTTTATTTGGCAGTAGTAATAATAATAATACTACTACTAATAATAATAATAACAATAACAATGATTTAGTTGATACCAATAAGGTTTTAAGTTGGAGTAGAAGATTTGAAATAGTTCGTGATGTTTCTTACGGACTCGAGTTTCTGCACCGTGAATGCGATCCACCCGTCATTCACGGTGACATGAAACCGAGTAATGTGTTGTTAGATACGGATTTTCGGGCCAAAATATCGGATTTTGGATTGTCTAAGTTGAAAGTTGAGCAGGATTTTGGTGTGGATATGTTTAGTCAGGATTTATCTGGTGTTGGAACTGGAGCTGGAGCTGTAGAATCCCCGGTTATTGGGACTCCTGTTGAGAGTTATAGTAATGAGGTTGATTTTGCGGTTGCTTTGCAGGCTTCTTCATCTTCGACTCCAATGAATGTGAAGCTAGGATTAGGGGCTATAAATGATAAAGGAAAGGATGTTTTGATTGGTGCTAATATCGAAAATGGTAATGGTAATGGTAATGATTGGAATACTAAGAAATTTACGAATTTTGATGCTAATGATGAGGATTTAGGACATGATTTTGGTAAAGAACAGATAAGTTGTACTGACGGACTTGACGATCGAACTAGTAAAAAACAATGGGGGAAAGATTGGTGGTGGAAACAAGAGGGGAGTGGTGAGCTTTGTAGTAAAGATTATGTTCAAGAATGGATAGGTAGTCAAATCTCGCCCTCGGCTAATGCGGATTGGGACGATGATAAAAACTCCGAAAGACCCGATTTTGTTAGTAAGGCCATGGAAAATGAGGAGCCGAGGGAGTGGAAAAGACATAGGAAAATGGAAGAGTGGTGGAAAGATGAACAGCTTGATGAACTCGAAACCAAGAAGGTCAAAAAGAAAACGAAACGAAGATTTAAGCTCTCGATTTTTAAGAGAACACGAAAACAAAAGGCTCGTGGGCATGAAAATGGGCTTGATACAACAAACGAGTTTAGTTTCAAGAAACAGGAAAACGGGGATGTTTTTAGTCGAGAGTTAAGTAGCACGACGAGTATGAGGGGTACTTTATGTTACGTTGCACCCGAGTATGGTGGATGCGGGTACTTAATGGAGAAAGCCGATATCTATAGCTTTGGAGTACTAATCCTAGTCATTGTATCAGGTCGAAGACCATTACATGTACTAGCTTCACCTATGAAGCTTGAAAAGGCTAATTTAATTAGTTGGTGTCGACAGCTAGCTCAAGGTGGCGATTTGTTGGAACTAGTCGACGAGAGGCTAAAAGGCGACTACAACAAAGCGCAAGCTAGTTTATGTCTCAATTTAGCTCTCGCTTGTTTACAAAAGATGCCCGAGTTGAGACCGGATATAGGGGATATCGTCAAGATTTTGAAAGGGGAAATGGATCTTCCGGTGCTACCGTACGAGTTTTCCCCCTCCCCGCCTTCAAAATGGGCCGGGAAATCGAGATCGATAAGGAAATACAAGAACACTGTTGATTGAACAATGGTATAGTTTTAGAACATGTTAATAGATAGATGAGAAAAGTTATTTGAGATGTGGTTTGTTAGTAGGAAATTGGTATAATTGTGGGATATTGTTACATTTTTTGTAAATTATTAGATTGTGTTTTTGGACTGATTGATATGTTTGTTTTTTTTTTTTAAGTTTTGTTGTCGGAAAATTAATTGAAATTTGTTCACGAGGGATCATTTTTTCTGTACTTATTTTGTATCCTTTTGTTGTACTTTCTGTTTTTCTAGTTTTTTATATGCTCCCTTTTTTCAAAATAATTTTGTTTGAAGTGAAGCTAAAGCCATTCTGTGACTTATCTAATGCAACTTTTTATCCGTTCTAATATATTTTTTTAAAGTACTATATAAACCATTTATTTCAGCCTTAAATAATGAATAATAAATCAAGTACATTTCAGTAAAACTTGTAAAAACTTGTAACACAAAGTTTTTAAAAATGGGGTATTTCAAAAAAAAAAAAAAATCGAGAGTCTTGACAAGTATTACACTAGAAAATCTATGTGATTCACGGGCATCTCAGAACCTCCACGGCTCCACCGACCCGCTCTTGCATTTTGACATATTTGATCGCACCCGCATTTTGAAATACTTCATGAAGTAAAAATGATAGTGATCGACTTTTGTCTTCTTCTTTTGTTGGGTTGTAATGTTACATCACCATCAATAAATTCATGCTGTGGAGCTTTAATGAAACGACCCATTTTGTTGATATACATAGGTTGAACGAGTCAAGAAAGATTGAATTTAATTTTAAAAAGTTGAACCATTTACATAGTAAATTAGCTTTTGGACAAATATAGTCTTTAACATTCTATTGACAAACTATGTTTATAGATCAACACAGGAATGAACATACCCGTTATTAAAGTTAATTAAAAAAATAAAAATAAAAAAATTAAATTAATTACCTAGTTTTGTTTTTAGTGTTACGTCTCCATCGAAGAAAAGAATTCCTGCATGTTATTCATGCTTTTATTCTGGAGTTTTAACGAAACATCCTATTTATTAGTATTGTGCAAGGTTAAGTTTATGTTTTTATTTGCACATGCCCATATGGCTTCGTGTTTATAGATCATGATAGCTATTAATTACCTTTTTTTTAAGCAATTATTTGGTTTTTAATCTTTTTCTAAACTATACACATATTATTCAAGATTGTTTTAGCTTTTAATTCTATTCAAGATTGTTTTAGCGAGATTACTTTTTATCTTAGACACTTTAACTCAATCAAGTTTAGTTAACATCGATGTAAAAAGAACATTTGGTTAATCTATACACAATTTACTCTTTATTTAAAATCAAATGTAGGGCTTGTGTGAATATATGTGAAAATAGGACAGGTTTGATGTAATAATGTTAAACCTCACACTTGGTCCAATATTTAACTAGTCAACTCAAGGACTTAAATATGTGGCCGTGGTCGGAACGGTGGACCGAAGATATAAATTGTTTTGTGGGATGTTTGGTTGAAGTGGTCTACAGTCTACACCACAAAAGTCTCCTTTACAAGACGTGGTCGATGTTTTGTCCATCTTCTCTATAATCTTAGACTAAACGTAATGGGATCGAACCATTCGGTCGGTCTCACATTTTGAACACGTCCCCTCCTTTACTTCGCACAAACCAAACACGTCTATCCTCTTAATTTTGAAAGATTCGGTCGCCTAATGGACCAAATGAATTGAAGAGGTTTGTGTTAATTATATTTTTATTTATTTATTTATTTTATATTTTATTTTTTTAATGTGAAGTATGTTTTTGGTTGTGAGTGTGATCCCTTTACTATGAGCATTTGGTCTGTGTTTTGTTTAGGAGAGAAAAAATGAGTTAGTGCTGATGTGGCGGGATTGTTTGTGGTCTTATCACTATCAGTCTTACAATCTTACTCCTTTGGTTTCTAAAGTGAAAAAAATCTAATACTGTACATGATATATTTTCCTACTCATTGGTGCCCTTTGTTGAAAGAAAGTTTAAATGAAACATGAACGATATATCAACTCAAACTTATGCCCGAAAATCAATCTAACGAATTTTCGCAAACACTCGCTATTTATTTATGTATCGAGGAATAAGATAAGCCGACTTTATCCTCGTGGATTAAGATTTATGGGCAAGTTGGATTTTGTTTTTCGACGTAATTTTTGAGACATGTTTTGTGGGTGAGAAGGTTATAAGCGTTTTTCATATTTTTCTTCTGGTCCCCTCATCTTTCTTTCCTTTTCTAACCTTTTTCTCTCTAATCCATGATAAGCATCAAGATATGACAATGAACGCTTTTACAATAAATAAATAATAATAAACAATGTGAGTATTGATGAATATTTGAATATTAATAAACATTTTCTACTGATAAGCATTTTGTATTGATGAACATTCTTATATTGACGAGCATTCTGTACTGATGAAAAAAAAAATTAATGAACATTGATGAACATAAAAATAGCTAATGAACATTTGTATTGAGGAAGTGATGAACATTAAAAAAAATAAATAAATAAAAAATAAAAAATAAAAATAAAAATCTGATGTACTGATTAACACATTTTGCAAATTTGAAGTCATAGTCATCACAATTTTGATTTTTTGAGGAAATATTGAAGCTTTTATAAATTACTAAACATATATATCATACTATGTTATAAACCATTTAGGCTTTCTAAATAAGAAATACTTAAAATTTAGCATTACAAATTTTTATGCTAAAAGCACAACTAATTAAAACACATTTTCTAACATTAAATACAATTACAAGTTCTTATGCTAAAAGTAGAACTAATTAAAACATATTTTCTAACATTAAATACAATCTTTAAATAGAAATACTTAAAATTCAGCATTACAAGTTATTAAGCTAAAAATACAACTAATTGAAACACATTTACTAACACTAAATACAATACAAAGCACTATTAATGTGGTCAATATATTTAATGTAGTCCATTAATTAACTGCTCAATAAATATAATTAATGCAGTTATTAAAACACCCCTTACATAAGAAATACAAATTATCAAGCATATTGTACAACCAACTTAAACACAATTGTTGCATTAAATGTCACTAATACAAATAATAAAACACATTAAACAAATATTCAAGGTCGAACAGGTAACGGGCCAAATGGACTCGAGCCTGAACGGGCACGGGCTAAACGGGCTCAATCTCGTACGGGCACGGGCTAACGGGCTTGAGCCCGAACGGTTTACAACTCCTAGTTATCACTTTTGCCTTTTGATGGTGTTAACATTTATTTTAGGGTACCCGCCGCTATAATGCGCAGGTACCCTACTAGTTCTATACATTTAGACTCTAGATCACCAAATTTTTTCATTGAGACATTTTCATCGAACATCTTACGAGTGTTTTCATAAACACATTATTTCTTTGAAAATCTCTAGAAAGACTTTCTAAAAAACAAAAAAAAGATGAATTAATTAATATTAATTTGGGTTTGTTGAAGAATCACCATAAAATTTTTAATTTTTTGATGAAAAACTTGAGAAAAATTAAATAACCTTACTGTAAAATTGAATCAATTAGATCTCGAATTGAAATATTATATCTTAAATTGTATAATTAAATCACGAATTGAAGTATAGAATTTAAGTATTAGATCATGAATGAAAAAAAGAAAAAAAAAATCGTGAGATAAGAAAGAGGAATAAAAGTTGGAGGGAAAAGTGAAGGGTATGTATCAATTACTAGAGACTTTTTAGCCTTTTTAATTGGGTTAAAACTTTCTATTTGATCGCACACCGATGTTTAATTGCTTTAGCTGAATTCTTTTTTCTTAATTTAAGTTGGGAGATGATTTGCACACTTCATAAAATGATTGGGACACTCTAATTAATTGTGTTTGGACATCTATACCCTCACAATGGTGAAAATGTATGAGTAACTGTGAGGACAGAAATGTCCAAACACAATAAATTGGAGTGTCCCAATCATGTTGTGGAGTGTGCAAATCACTTCCCATTTAAGTTGGGTTTGCATCAATCAACATTTTCAAGTTTCGTATTTAGCTTTGACATAATTGTTACAATTGATCATCTGAGTGTCCCATTTTGGTGTTAGGTCATAATTAGGATAGTGTTTTTATACTTTGGATTTAAGAGTAGCATTTGGGCATGTGTAATCATAAACATTTATATTTGTATCTTCAATTGTTCATGTATGGAAAGTTTTTAACAATGAGGTATTTCACAGAAAAGAAAATTCGAGATTTCGACAAATACTACAATAAAGAACAAAATCAATGATGTATTTCATTAAAATCTGAAAAATTTTGTAGGATCTTATCTTTGAAGATGATGAATTCGCAAAAGATCAAGATTCTTCACAAGTATTACTCGAGAAAATCTATGTGATTCACGGGCATCTCAAAACCTCCGCCGATCCACCCTTGTATTTTGACATATTTGATCGCACCCGCATTTTGACATAGTTCATGAAATGAAAATGATAGTGGTCGACTTTTGTCTTCCTGTTTTATTGGGTTGCATTGTTACATCACCATCATTGAAAGGTTTTTATGCTTTGGAATTTTAATGATACGCCCAATTTTGTTGATCACATTCTTGTCACACAGATTGAAAGAGTCAAAAAAAGTTGAAACGCATATACTATCTTGAAAATCATTTCACTATAAAAGTTAAATTATCTACATTATAAAATGCTTTCGGACAAACATAATGGTTAACATTCCATTGACAGAATATATTTACATATCAACACGAGATGAATCAGAGCCATATATGAGGGTGTGTGATGTGTGTAACCGCACATGACCTCAAAGTTTTCGGGGTCTCAAATTATACTCGTTATATACCCGAGGCCTCAAAGTTTAGTGACCTCAAGATTTAAGTTTCTAATATTGGTTAGACTATATTTTAAGTGGAGTGTGACGATTGTTTCAAGTAAAAAGTGAACATGGATCGTTAAAATATTTCGTCTTTCTAAATCTTAGTTGGCTTAATATAATTTTATCGTCATACTTAGTCATCTCTTGCACTTCTGTTATAATATTTTTGTCGTTGTCTGTTAAAATTGATAAGGGGGGTATGCTCGTATTTGTAGTATAAACGCTTGTTCATATTTAATTTGTGGATAACAACAATTTTCTTTATCGAATCTTGATATTGGTGGCGTTTTGGTGGTGTTCGGAGGTTGGTGGTGGTGATGGTCGGGGGTTAGTGGTGGTGGTGGCCGGAGGTTGGTGGTGGTCGCAGGAGAAGGTGAAGTGGTTTGTTATTTAAGTGAGATGATGAAGAAGAGAGTATATATATAATTTATAGTAATAGTAAAGACAAAATAGTACTACATGTGACACATGTCACAAATCTAATGGAGTCGCTAAATAGCCAAGTCGCCCTGGGCTAGTTTAGAAAATAAATAATTTCTAGACTAGAAAAGGCATCGTAGTTGAGCAACAGGGCTACTTCGAGAATTTTTTTAAAATCGAATTGTGGGTTACGTTAAACCTCACAATTGCGAAGACTTAAATAAGTGACAGTGTTTTATACGGTGGTCCGAAGGGATTTAAATTGAATTGCGATTTTTTTATTTATTTTTTTTATTTATTTATTTTTTTATTATTATATTTTTTTTTGGTTGAAGTGGTCTACACCACAAAAGACTCCTTCCAAAGTCTTGGTTGATATTTGGTCTATCTACTCTATAAACTTACAATCTACTACCTTGGCTTCTAAATAAACTAAAAAATAAAATAAAATTATAGGACTAAGTTTCGAAAAAAAATCTATTTAACATAAGGATTGTTCTTGCAATCGCATTTAACGGATAGGATGGTTGCCACAATTGCATTTTTTTTTAAAGGCAATAATTTTATTAATAACAACTAGCAAGAAGCTAGAGAGTGACCCTATCAATACAACGACACTAGAATAAACATTATGAATAAACAAAACAATCAAGGAATAAACTCCACCATCTCAACTCCAAATCGCTAACCAATCAAGGGCAATCACCATCTCAAGAAGCTAGTTGTTATTAATAAACTCCACCATCTCAACTCTAAGTTGGAGTTGATTATATCAAGACAGAAAAGTTGAACTAAGGGCTAACTATTTCTTGCATAATGATGGACAAATCTCCGCCACTCATTTCTTAAACAAAAAGTAAGAGGAAATATCCCTTTATCTATTGGTTAAACTTCCTCCAAAGTCAAAGGCACCATCAAACTTACAATTTTTTATCTTGTGAAATACACATATTAAAACAAATGTTTTTGGATACTTTGTGAGGTGCAATAATTTTATTAATAACAACTAGCAAGAAGCTAGAGAGTGCCACAATTGCATTTAATGACAAGGATGGATTTTGAAATTTATTAAGGACTTTTTATGAAACGCAAGTTAACCAGAAGAACTATTGTTGCCACTTTTGAAAATATAGTGTAGATGAACAATAATTCACCTCGCAAAGTATCCAAAAACATTTGTTTTAATATGTGTATTTCACAAGATAAAAAATTGTAAGTTTGATGGTGCCTTTGACTTTGGAGGAAGTTTAACCAATAGATAAAGGGATATTTCCTCTTACTTTTTGTTTAAGAAATGAGTGACGGAGATTTGTCCATCATTATGCAAGAAATAGTTAGCCCTTACTTAAACTTTTCTGTCTTGATATAATCAACTCCAACTTATGCTTGAAAATTAATCTAACGAAAATGAAAAACACTCGCTATCTATAATCTAATCTATTTATGCATTGAGAAAAAGACAACCTTTCTTTATCCTCATGGATTAGTGTTCAAAGGTTAGTTGGATTTAGTTAGGCAACATTGTTTATTATTTTAAAATAGATGATTCATCTAGCTGAAATTGTCTTCTTTTTTTCACTTATTTGGGTCGAGTTTGTGAGTTTATGTGTAACGAGGCATTATACAACCCGTGCGATGCACGGGCTGGTGATTGAATAATTTTTTTTTCCGTAATGTTGGTGCAGATGCAGTATATGACGGTTGATTATTGATTATTTATTTACGTGTGTAGTAAAATTTAAAATATAAATGAGATTTTTTTATAAATATAAAAATATAAGTTTTAAGCATTTTTTGAAGTTTAGGATATTAATGGTAATGCATTGTGCATAGATGGGTAATTTTTTTTTGCCTATTGGGACAAAATCATGTATGACTTAACACATATTATATCCCGTACATGAAAGCAAAACATTATTTGTGACTATAAAAGTTGCTCCAATGTAACTATGTGTAGTATGAGACAATTATAGCTTACTAACTGACCCGTGCGATGCACAAATGTTATATTTAATTGTTCATCACGTAATGTTTACCTGTCAGCCCTACGTATACTCTTTAAAATCAATTGTTGTTTATCATAGAATCAATCTCCACTCGATTTGCAAAGGGGAAATCTCTCTTTTTCTAGTGAAAAGACCAAATGAAATTTCATGCTAATTATAAGTTGCACTGTGACATATGAGAATGAACTGATAAATCCTTAAGATTTTAATTATATGTTGACCCGTGTGATCATAATCAGTATAATGTTGACCCGTGTGATGCACGGTCTTTTGGTTGAATAATTAAGTGTTTTTTTCGTAATGTTTATGTAGTCGCTTGTATAAGCATATGACGGGTATTTAGATGTCTATTAGAGAAGTTGTATGGTATTTATTTTAGTGGATTTGATATTTAGATGCCTAGTAATGTTATCATAAATTTTGTATTAAATTAGTTTATTTTCATTAAAAGTTTCAATTAATATAAACGGGAATTTTTTAGACATAAATATAAAGATAAATTATAAGTATTATTTATTATTATTATTATTATTTTTTTAAGTTTAGGATGTTAATGGTAATATTGCGCCCCCATCCTCTTTCTTCTCTCCCAACTAAAAACGCACCAATCTAATCTACATCTAATCACAACTCAAAAACGCATCTCATCTCATTATCCATCATCATCCAACGCACTCTATGAATAGGACATCACAAACACTAACTCAAAACCGTACAGTCTTAGTCTAACTAATTAAATGCTACATAAAAAAAAATATATATTAACCTTCCTAATTAAGAATCATATCACACATTTGATTAAGATTTGTAACTTCCAAATTTTCATTCATAATCCATAAATTTCGGCCTAATTATATCTCACATAACCGCTACATTTAAAAACCAATCAAACCTAATTATAATACAATTACTACCTTCCTAATTTGGAGACACGCTCCCTTCTCTTATCCCTTTGAATAATACGCTTTCTCCTTCTTCCCTCTCTCTTATTATCATACGACAAAACACAAACAAACACACAAAAGTTCTGCTACTTTTCTCTCTTTCAAGAACAAGGTTGTTGTTGTTGGTGTTCGCTCGTAGGGTACAAAGATCATTGTTGTGGTGTTGGTTCGTTATAACAAATTTGTCATAAATCTTTTCTTTTTGTTTCGGATATAAAGGAACCTATGCTCAGTGGCGGATCTAGGAATTCGGTATAGGGTATGCATTATTTTTTTGTAGAGATATTAATAAATTTGATTTTTCCGGTTGAGTTTTCTCGGGTCGGGTTTTTCTTGTCAGGTTTTCCAGGACTCGAATTAGGCATGGTTGTTTAGTTTTTTTGGATCCATATTATTGAAGTTGATTTCCTTTACCAAGTTTTGGTTATTAGAGATTAAATTAGTTATCCACTTATGAGTTAGGATCAAATGAGAACAAAAACTAAAATGAGAAGGATGAGAAGAAACCACAACCACACATTTGAGATGCACCTACAAAAATAGATGCATCTCCCCTTAAATTTCTCCCTCTTATTTGAATTGTGTGGTTGGAAACTTTTCTCACTCTTCTCATTTTATTTTTTCTTCTTACTAGATCCATTCCCATCCACTTATAAGTATTTTAATCAAAATTTGTTGGCCTCAGTGTTAAATCCAATAAGATCAAAAGCAAGTGATTGGCTAAATTTCATAATGACATAAAGCTCATTTTAATATTTTGTAGTAATGTATATTCTTCAGTGTTCACTTTCTTGAAATCGAACATAATATTTTTTTAAAAATTAGTATGTAAAAACTAAAGTCATGCTTAGCAACTGACAATACTACTTATTTCACATTTTAGAATCCTACAAAACAACAAATCTTTGAAATATGTAAAGACGGGTATCTAATAAATAAAGTACAAACAACACATCCTTACTTTTAAATCGTAAATGAAATACTAAATTGGTTGAGCCCGGTAGGGATGGACTATAAATTAAATAACAAAATTTTACATTACAAATGGGCTAAAGAAACACTTATTCATTAATCTTTGTCATTCAATCTTCTTCTTCTTCAACGGTTGAAGAATTTCGTGGGTTTGATCATCTTCATCTTGACTGTCTTTTTTCTGCAAGTAAAATTTGTTAAATGATGTTTTTGGAATATTAAACTTTGGAGGTAATTAAAACAAAAACATTTAATATAGAACTCATTTAATTGACAAAATAAATAAGATTGTAATTTAGATTATATTTGTTACATAGCAAGTTATAAGAGATTCATTGTCAAGGGTCGTATATCATGCTCGGTCTTTAGAATTGACCGTGTATGTGAATATTTTTCTGTATTCTAGAAAGTCAAAAATAATAAACCAAAAACAATATTGGGTAGTCAGCTCGACCTATTCGTTGTTATGTTTGGTATATCTAGCCACCAAATTGCCTACGATCACTATAGCAGCCATATATCATTAAGTTTTATTTGCAAAGTTGATATTTAACACATTAGAAAATACTAACATAATATATATCCATGAATGATACAATATATGTATGTTACGTACCGGTTTTATCCATTTATCTATGAACACGACACCTTTGAAACATATGAATAGCAAAGCGTGTTTCTTTCTAAGTTTGAAATAATCGTTTGTGTTACTCGTCTTTCACAAAGCATTAATTACTTAATTTGTCACTCTTATACTTTTTCAATTTAAAAATAGGGTGAAAGTAAAAAAATACTTTATTTTTGTGTGATTATGGAGTTGTTAAGTTTTTGTTGTTTTGACATTAGAATTCTGAAGTGAATCAATAACGTACCAACGTCCAACAAACATTTTTTCTAGGATGATGCAATGAAAGCGTTAAAGTGACTGCATATTCATCTTCATCTTGATTGGTTCTCGAGCTCTCCAACTTTCGTTTCTTATATGATCCGCATTCTCGATCTATCACCTTTTTCCAAAATCTGTGTAATACCAATACAACAAAAATATCAAGAAACTATATTGTTTAGCAACAACCATTACAACATATATACTCCATATAACGTAGTAGCAAACATGGCAAAAAAAAATATTAAGAATCTATATTGTTAGCAACAACCATTACAACATATATACTCCATATAACCTAGTAGCTTACATTTTGTCCATATGCATCCAACTCACATTCCCACACACCTTTTTATATAATGATTTAGTATGATTTGCTTGTAAGTGGTAACTCATGGGAGGCAAAGAGGTGAAGGGTTTATTATCTTTTTGTTTTCTTATATTAATGCTTACACTAAAAGATATTGTGGACATTCAATTGAGCCCTTTCACGTTCCATAACCGGGGATGAATTAAAGGATGCGGGTGTAAATTCGTGGGATTCATATACTTAAGATGTTGCATAAACTATATTGTACCGTACCACCCCTTTGTGCACATTACACTTGCACATTAAATTAAGGGTTACAAAATTTAGATAGTATAGATGTGTGTGATCAAAAACATTATTATCTCTGTATGATATCATTGATGTATCAAGATAATCTACTTATTTCAGGCCCTTAAATTACCCATCACAGCTTGCTCCAAGGCCCAATTAAGCCTAAAGCCCACGTCCTACTGTATATCAGGCCGAAAAAAGTACACAATTTTATAGTATTAAATTAGCCCGGTCCAACCCGATCTAGCTCATCACCAAAAATTAAACGAGAAACCATTCTAATCAAACTCATTAAGGTGTGTTTGGCAAAATTAGTAGTAGCGCTTTTTAGTAACATTTGTAAAATTAACGTCTAAACCAAATACGAAACGTTACACACTACTTGCCAAACGAACTTTATATTTGAAACGCTAATTGCTCCAAAGAAAAAACCTCCAAAATGATGCGCGCAAAACATACAACTTCATTCAAAAAAAAAAAAAAAAAAAAGTTAACAAGTAAACCAATACCAATCAAATGAGTACACACCAAATGCAACAAATTATCAGTAGATTATTTAAAACATGTCCTAGAACTAACAGATCAAGTCACACCCAACCAAAATCATAGAAGTCAAAACCATAAAGAATGCACCAAACATCGATTTACCAACAGCCGCGGAAATTGAGGTGACCTCGGAAGCAGAGGCTGGCGGAGACGGAAGTGGATGAACACGAATAGCAACTTTCATACCATTCATGCAACCACCCATTCCACAAATAAAATAGTATCGTTGCGATTTGTTAAGAAGAATAAAGTCTTTTCCACTACTCCAGTTCCCTACAGCACTGTCGAGTGTGCAGTTATCATAGCCGGTTTTGTTCACTTCAACCACATTGTGTTGGAATTTTTGGTACCTAAATGCTACAACATTGAACAATTCAAAACACATTATGTACTAAAAAAAAATGCTACTACTCGTACTATTTTTTCACTCGTACTAGATAATTAACACTCAAATAAGTGCGCGCAAACACCCTCAGATCTTATACATAACCTGTGTTATACTGTTATAGTGTTATGTAGCTTTTACTTTTTCATTTTAAGAAAATAAGCTTATGTTTAAAAAGTTTTGTTTTGTCCAAGGACGAAGTCAAGATTTAATCTCAAGGGGAGCTACAAGCCTACAATACTATAAAATAGGATAAATTTCGTATACGATATGTATAAAGGAAACCTAGGGTGGCTGGGCGCCGAGCACTGGCCTGTCACACTACTCGCCCTTGGTCCTTTCGGAAAACGGAGCTCTTAGCATTAAAAATTAAGCTTCTAAACAAACAAAAAAAAAGGTCCAAACGGAGTATAATTTGTCACACTACTTGCTCTATATAAAGTCACAACCACATCTACTAAGTACAAACTAGTTTTGGGTAATCATGGTTTTTGTTGCCAACTAAACCATGGCCTTGAGCATCGGCACACAGACTTAAACGATTGTTTGCAGCAGAGGCGGAGACAGGAGGGGGCAGGGCAGGTACCTGCCCTTAGCGAAAAAAATTGCCGTGTAAATTTTTTAGAATATCTAACAATTTTTGTGATTTGACTTTCTAACGAACCGATTTGTAGTGTAGTTTCTAAAAATTATCAAAGTTTGCCCCTCGATTATAACTTTCTGGCTCTGCCCCTGTAGATTTAAACTTGACACATTCCATATCTCGCATTTTAGTAATGATAGTATTGTGAAACACACCCATTATCAAGACAACTATATATACACTAGCAAAATATTGTCAAGCTTATGTAGTGCAGAATAGAGAGAGGACATGACTTACATATAAAGTCTCCAACATAGAATGTATGATTATTAGCCCAAAGAGTATAGTTAAGTCCAGGATTCCAGCCTTTGTTAGCACCAACAATGTGGTCAGTGGCAGATACAGTGGTTGCCACAGTGGCAATGAGGAGTAGGAGAAAACTGATAAGGCGTGAGGTGGTCATCATTGAGTGGTGGTGAATGTGACAATGCCAGCTAAATGTTATACATATATGTTTCATCAATTATAGCAATTATATAGGGGTCCATTTCATACCTTTGTTTACTTTCTATAAATACAATAAAATATTAAGGTGTAGTTTTGTTTTTTTGGATAAAGTTGACCTGTCTACTTGAAATAAGTAAAAGATTTTGGGTTTCAAATTTATACATACCTCTCTAATTGTATATTGGCACGATTTTTATTTTATTTTTTATTTTAAATTTTATTTTTATATATTTGTTCTTATTATAAAACCACAGAATTAAAAATATGAAATAGAAAATGTAAAATTTGATAAGTCAATAATATTAACAGACAGAAAATATAAAACAAAAATCAATAAAAAAGTGTCTTTTCCTGTTCACAGAGTAGACAAAATGGGTAAAAGTAGCTTAGAGCGTTGCCACTAACTACTAGGGTGTGTAACCATAACAACATGGTGTGTACCCCTAATAACACCCTTCAAATTTATTAATTATGTATTTTAAAAACTTTGCTTTAAAATTAACTAAGGCTAAAAAATTTCCAATAATTACATTATTTATCAATACAATACATATTCACATACTAAAATCATTTTTAATTAATTGAAATAAAAAGTAAACAGTTATTATACTCTATAACATTCATTGGGCTCTCCGTCTCAACTTTGTTGCAGCTACAGTAAAATAATATCTTTTATTCCCAGCTACAGTAACTAACGGTCGTTAGTTACTGTAGCAACGACCGTTAACTTTTTTTTATTCCGCCTGCGATTGGTCCTTCGTCTTACAGATTCGTTGCACATTTAGTCCTTATAACTAACGGCCGTTAAGTTATTTAACGACTGTTAGCTAATGACCGTTATCTTTATTTTTTTTTTTAAATTCCTACGAAATTGGTTCTTCATCTCAGAGTTTCGTTGCATATTTAGTCCTCATAATTTACATAATTGGTCCTTCATGCTATACGTCCATTGCAAAGTCAGTCCTTTGTCACTAAATTGACGTTAAGTAGCTACCGGCCGTTATCACGCTTTCCTTATTCGGAAGACAACGCGCGGGATTCCCATCTCGTTATGATACAAACACAAAATAAAAATGTAGATAGAGACGGAAAAAGTAATAATAGTAATGATAATAAATATATGATTTGAAAGTATTTCACAGTTAAAAATAAAATAAATGTATTTCCTTGGTAATATCTAAAGTCATTAATGATATGATAAGGAAATTAAAATTCATATTAAATTAATACTTTCATATATATTAAAAAGGATTTTCTAAAATGTGCCTCAAAGCAACACATGAGTTTTATATAAAACTAAAAGCAAATTTACATTTAATTATGGTAACTTATAACTATATTTCTAATGAAAATTAAATGTATTTTTGATATCTTAAAAAGAAAAGAAAAATCTTAAAAAGGTGACATCAACCCGAGATCGTTGGTAGTAAGTGGGATCCTATAATGACCACACATTAACAAACTCCTTGCTATATATACATTTTCATTTCAAGTATGTAAATGAAAAGGTAGACATAACGCATCATGGTTTCATTCATCAGATTCTTAATTCCATAGCCATTATTCTACGGTGTACAAAACAATATCAAAATCGAACCCTGTTCGAATATCTCATTTTAGATGGGCATGCTACTATGTAATCTGGATTTGCATTCTTTTGAACATTGTCTGGGATTTGGTCCATATCAACCTCATGAACACCCAAATCCTTTTGTAAAAAAACAACTCTATGGTAAAAATAGCAAAATGTACTTATGTACAATAACAATGAACAAGTATTTATGAGTATTTATTGTAAAAATAGCAAAATGTACTTATGTAAAAAACACCCAAATCCTTTTGATATAGTTGAAATGGAGAAGGTGTCAAAATAAATAACATATACATCATGTGTTTCTATCAAAAATTTCAACCACTGTGTTACACTAGAAAAGCTTTTGCTTTCTTCCATAGTCGTTCAAAAAAGATGCAGATATTGATGCATTACGAGCTCATCAAGCAGACTTTCTCTTTACAATTGAGAGCTTCAGTTTACGTTCAAAATAGTTATTAATTGTGATAACAATTACATTAGAACGAGTTTTTGCTCATTGTCCCATAATAACCATTCTACAATGGCATGAGTCTTTTATATCTGAAAAACCATAAAAACGAGCTGAATATGATGAGTCCAGTAATCCCCGTGATCAGCAGCACCCATGTAAATGCAGATGGGCTATCGAACAACGGGATCATAAAATTCATGCCAAATATGCCTGCTACCACTCCAAAGATGGCTACGACGAATGTTGCGGTAGTCAGTATTAATTCAAACTGTATAAGCTGGTTCCGGACGTTATCCTGCAGTTCAAATATTTGCTATTCAGCAAATAATAAAACTAGAGGTGGAAATTTTGACGCACTTGTGTATCATTTCTAAGAGGTCAACAAGTAAAAAGCTTCCCATCACAGCATTTTTTAATGCCTAAAACCTCCTAAACTCATTTTATCAAGTATGCTATATTACGACGGAAATAATAAATATCTGTAACTACCACCTGCTCCTAAAATCATTATTTTCAGCAAACAGTAACTGATTCTGTATCCGAAAAGATCTGATTAGAATCAGAATCAGTGTTTGCCAAATAATGAAGTCCAAATAATCGATTTAAATGCACATTCAAGCACCTGAGATTAACCACTCGACCCTAATAGGCTAACAGAAGTATCCTTCTCAGTCTTACTAAAATCTGAAGAGGGTAAATTGTCTATCTTGGTAAGTTTATAAGTCAAGTGAGCATTTTTCAGAAGATGGGTATAACTGATTGATTCGACTTCATAGTGCAAATAGGTTGGTGCATAAAGAAGGGAAACATACCAACTGGATGTTAATAAAGTCTTCAGTGTCATCAATGTATTCCTTCAACTGGTTCAAGACAAAAGTAAGTCGTTAACAAAGTTGCAACCGATTGAAAAAAAAGTATAACACAAATAGAGGACAATTTCAAGTTATTACGTATGAATGAGCCAATTCAGGTTATGTTTTATATCTAATGGGCAAAATAAACAGTTNACTTAACATACGAACTATTAAATTTTTCTTATTGTGTGTATCATCATAGGTACAGTTCAATACATTTTCAAATGTATAGAATTTTACCCGTAAGGATACACATAATAGGATAAATTAAAAGTTTACATATTCAATAGGAAAAAAATTAGTTTGATACATACTAAAGAAAGAAGTGTCAAGTTTGATACATTTTTAGACCATTATCCCTAGATAAAACAAAACCCGAATCTACCATTCATACCCAAAGGGTTTAAAAAACACCACTTATCAAAACTGAGAAATCTTAAGTCAGGGGGTGCATGTACACATTAGATGTGACAAAATGGGAGGACCAGGTGGATTAGGTAATAGGTCAAAACGACTACCTTATATAGTGGGTCGAAATGGCTTGGGTAAGGTTGTGAGGACCCTCAAACACGGTTTTGTCCAATTTTGTGGAGTTCCCAAATTAATAATGTGCTATAAATGATTACATAAACGATATTATAGTACTACAAAAACAGCGTTGAAGATTTTTATGCTTGTGAAACACTGTGGATGACATTCCCCCGTTCGACCCAATTGATACGTTTCCATTTTATTCATAAGTTTCCATTCTAATTAACTCATTTACCTTATCCCATTGGACCAGGTAGAGAAAACATAATCTAAAATGGGTCAAAAGTGCCACGTCTAGTACAAGGAAAAGAAAAAGGAAGAGATAGACTATACAACACCTTCTGAACCCTTCGAGTCAATGCAACAAGTCTGCTTTTCAGCCTTCGAACACGTTCCAAGTTTAGAGTACTGATCTTTGAAGTAAGTTCATCAAGCAAAGGATATGCTTCAATTTCTAATTCTGCTGCCTGATGGATTAAGATAAATGTTTTTCTTATGAGACGTTGATAAGCAATAAAATACATTTCTAGGGAGTCAAAGATATATTAATATAGAGCTACTAATACTGAAGCATACTCAGGCACGTGATAACAAGATATTGCTAGTCCCTTTACATGTAAGTTGTGTATATCTATACCACCTATAAGTTATCTTGTATGCGATCCAACCAATTGATTATTATTTCACGAATGTAGCCTGAATCCAAATTCCAGATAATTGACAGTCTTTTGTTCCAAATTTATCTATTTGGCATATACTAATATGTCTTACAATAAGCATTTTACGCTTTGCAGAAAGAATTCTTACACATGCTTTCACATATCAGTTGTTATTGACTTATTGTACATAACTTTGTTTATTAACGTGCAATTAGCATCAACTCCTCAGCCTGACTAATTATTTTTAGTGCACATGTTTTATCATACAATGTGCCACACACATTACTGCAAGTGACAGTTCCGGTTACGATTTAGCGTTCTAATTTTAGTCAATGTTTAGTTGGACACGAAAAATCTGCAATCTATCTTTCAACATGGCTAGAATTAAGCAAATGCTTCACCATCTCTGTCTATAGCTACATTCACCCTCATAGGTCCTACTGCCCATATAGCTCTTAATATAACAACAAATTAGTTTAAAGGTGAAAATAAGAACTGTTGGTTATAAGACAAACCTGTGTGTCCAAAAATGTACAAGCGGCCTCAAGAGCAACTTCCAAAGCCCTGAACTCAAAGGGTAAATAATCTGGAGACGTATTCCCAAACATATCACTAAACCTATTTCCAATCCGTCTGTTCAATTCAGCCCCTTCAGACTGCCAAACCTCACCAGCCCCCGCAGCCTTCAACCGCCGTTGTAGTTCTACCACATATTGCAACACGTAACTATCAAGAGAATTTAAAAGCAGAACTTCATCAGCTGTTATAATACACCGAATCTGTTCCAAATTTACAACAATCGCCTTTTCTCTTCCTAATATTGTTGACGGGTAAACAAATAACGGATCAAGTAAGCGAAGATCACGGGCAGGAAGATCACAACGACGCATTATTGTGAATTTGTCAACTTCGATTACTTGTGAATCGCCAGTTGCAGCATCAACACGGATCCATGAACGAAGACCTTGACCACGTTTTTTGAGGCTTGGAACGTCAACCCCTTGAAATGGCTGGCGACCAGATGCAGATGGTCTATAAGATGTGTCTCTAAGGTTTGCAGCTGAGGCGGGTCTGGGTGGGAGTAAGCGTTCTTTTAGGTCTGCCATTTAGAGACGTCTAACTGCAAAAACGTGTATATATAAAGAATAAGGGCCAAACTCATCAAAAAGAGATACGAACAGTCGAACAGAGAAATGATTGCTAGTTACTAAATAAGCAACAATGTAACATGGTATCGTTATTTTCTATAATAAGTGCAACGTAACTGATAAGCACTGTTATAACGATGTTTATTTCAATGATATTCTATCCTACTGAATAACTATTACAAGTAGGTTGCTTCTCCGTCAGAGTGTTAAATAACAAGTAAAAACTTCAACCTGCAAACCGTTTTTGTTCTTTTTAATTCTCATTATTATAGGTTTGTACCAATTTCTATATCACGTGTCTATGGTGACATATATGATCTGGTACACTAGCAAATTTGAACTCATGATGTTGGCAATTCCATAAGTTCCGACATAGTGGGATATACTATCAGTCATGTGGAGAAAGCATCTAATTTTGACATTGTAAAATATGGAAATGTTGGTACCACAAGATGTAATCTAACAGTAGTGAATTAGCAAAAGATTTGCTAATCACGTACTCATATAGCCTCTCAAACTAAGGTTGTAGTAACATTCACAAACAGCAATAAAAACAGCCCAAATCTGAATAGTTAATCCTAACGAGTATAAGAGAATTGAATCATTTAAAAAATCTATTTTCAAAGCAACTCAATAAAACGAACGAAGCTATTAACAACTAAAAACACAACATATACAAAGTCCAACTTACACACCCAACCGCAGGCCGTATATAACTTTTTGAACGCCCAATCTCTCTAACAACTACCAAAAAACAATCGCCTTACCAAAATTCAGAGTCTCTATATATAATAGTTGTTACTTACATTTTATTACAATAAAAAAGTATCACTATATAATACTTGAGGTTTCGATATTTGATTGGTCGTTCTTAAACTGCGCGTTTTTTAACTTAGACAATAATTATAGGATAGTAAAAAGTAAAAACTTAGACCCTACATATTATTTAAGCACTGTACTACAATCTGATTAACAATCTAGGGCTTCAAAATAACCTAAAAATCAAAAGGCAAACATAAAAAGTATTAAAATAAAATATTTCACATAAAAAAAAATGTAGAGGCAGACTTACAGATTAATGTAACTTGTAATAAATCAAATGAAATGAGATAAAACTATATATTTGGGAAGTATAGATAGATAGATAGATAGAGGGTGGGTTTGTGTATGTATAGGTTTTCTTCAATTGAAAATTGAAATAACTACTAATCAGAAACCACCCGGATTCTGTTTGTTTGTTTTATTGATTGCGTGTGTTTGAGTGGAGGTTGGCTTTCTTTGGTTTGGTTGTTACTTTTTTATACGACGACGTATCGTATTCATGTTGATTACTTGATAATAATACGTCCCCACGTTTTTAGCTTGTTTTGTTTCACGCCCTGCTTCTTTGGATTTTTCCTTTTCTCTTAACAAAATTAATTACTAATAAAAAATTATAGATCATTTTTTTTTTTTTCTTTTAATACCTTAATTTTTTAAAATTTTCTTATAATGTGTACAAAGTGTACTACTCGAAAATATTTACTAGCATGATTTAAGGTGTAACCCTAGTTTAATGACCTATATAGACCTAGATACCTCAGAAAAATCATGCAAGTATTAGATGACAGGTTAGGTAGCCCAAGCCTGATTGCGGGTTATGGACCATTAGACTATAGTGAACGCATATGACCGCGATCACCATTGATACGTTAAAGCCAACTCAGCTTTCTCTTTTACAACATTCTTCATAATCAACTTAGTGTAGTAATGCAATAGTGGTCACCATCAAAACATACTCCACTTAAACTCAACTATACCTAAAAATCATTTAATAAAAACATACGCGTACACACAACAACCTCATACGACTCGGTCATGCAGTCAACCGAGTCCTACCTTTTTGGCTTAGGAGACACGTCGGTGGGGTTATGTGGGGGGGGAGAAACGCATTAATCAAACCTATGACCTTGTATGACGACCATCCATTACGAATGGTTTTACGGTTTGCTCATGTATCTTGTGCACGAATAATAATCATAACCTACAAAGAATTCAATGTTCAACAATGATTGGGCATTTTTCAGAAAATCAAATGATCCGCCGATGCAAAAACTTTTAAGTATAAAGGTGTTTGAGATTGCAAAGGTAACTCATCCTACTAGGATTTCTTCACGGGTTTGTTCAATGATTACAATCGGAGGAGCTAAATCACGCTTAATAATGAACAAAAGCAGGATTTACAACTTGTTCTATTCTCATGATAACGTTATAGCTGCATGTTTCCAACCATTCAATTGCCATCATGACAATAAACATTTTATAACAAAAAATCAGTACTTATTTACTTATGCTTCTAAAGATAAACATATGTGATGTTCGAATTGTGAAGTGCTCTTAAAGAAGTAAATGGGTAGGTTAAGTGCTTATAAGTCACATGTATAAGTCGTTGATGAGGAAATGAAGACAATGATTCAAGTTAAATTTGAGCTCGAGTCCTGTAGTGGCGGACACATAAATTGATTATAAGGTATGCATTTTTAATTTTTTTAAATATGAGATGCACTTAGTGTTAAACTATTAAAATTCATAACAAAAAAACAAAATTCATTACGGATGCTTTTTGAAAAGTATACATGTACATACCTTTTGCCTTAAGTATCGTCCTGCGAGTACGCAACTAATTTAAAGAATGAACACTAAAGATGGAAACAAAGTTGAACTCACACATTATTGAAGCCTTTCCAACAAAATGGACCAATTTTCATTTGTGAAAGCAGATAGTTGAAAGGATCTTTGGTATATTCAAAGAGCTAGAAAGTTGTATGAAACAAACATTTGCAATTTAGTCATCCTAGATGGGGGCAACGATACCTCTTAGATAGAGACATTATAATTGTTTTAATGTGATATTTAATTTAATACTATATGTTTTGTTTCAAGAAGTGCATTATTTTCACAAAGCCCCACTTTACTATGGATTTTTTTTTTTTCAAACATGTTTTTCTGTTGAATTATTTCTCACTAGAAAGCCCCACATCGCTTATCGGATAACGACGTATGTGATGTAGAATAAATGTCACTTTACAAATTAAATATACATTTTTTTTCCTCATTTAGTAAAATTGTGGTGATTTTGTAATTGTTATAAACATGTCGACGTGACAATATATTGCAAAAAGAAATAGAGTTGACAATGACATGTTTAACTTTAGGTATAAATGAATTAAAATTGTGTCTAAACTACATGAAAGTAATATCAAACTTCTTAATGAGTTTATGGAGAAAATTTTCACGTAGAAAAAGTTAACATCGTAACAACTTTTGAGTCCTTGTCTTCTAAGACAAAGTGAGAAACTTATCAAAAGACAAAGAATGATTATATAAAGTAGGGGTGAGATCAGGTGAATTTAATTTTTTTTCGAAAACAAACTACAAAACGCGAAATGATTTTGGGTTATTGTAAAAGTCAAAGATCAAAAGTGCTAGCTATTTTTGTTTTGGTCAGGTACAAATCCAACTAGTAGAAAAAACTTAAAATAAAAATGATGAGTAGTACAAATATATGCATATCTATTCATTTAGATCATCTTTTGAAGTGAAAAAGATAAAAAGTAATACCAGAATCATATTTAACATCTAGACGACGCAACACATAGGATTCATCTAATTTGATGAAATGCATCTAGTTTTGAGTTAGAAAATAGATTATGATGCATCTAAATTAATATTGATGCGTCTAATTCAATTCGTTGCATTCTGATTATTCGTTTATACTTAATTCTCTTCTTTCTAATTTTAAAGATTTTTTTCTCGTTTGATCTGGCTCATGATTGCTTTCGAGGTTTTCTTCTTTTTTTCTTTTTCATTAACCAAACTATTTTGCTTTTAAGAAATGTTGGGCTCGACCTTGGGCCCATGGAATAGGAGTAGATTGATTTTGGGCCATTATACAAAAATAATAAATTTGTACTTACCAATGTTTGTGTTGCAACTATAAATGTATGATTTTGACTTCGCTCGAGGTTTTGGGTGTCTACGTCTTCTACTATCTTCTCTTCTCTCATCACATCACACCGTATGGGTGTTTTGTTTGTATAGACAATATCCAAAACAACATATAGTTTACTCTTACAAGCAAAATTTTCCTATATCACTTTGTAACTTTTACTCCGTATTATGTTACTTATATGCCTTAATTCATACAATAGTTTAAACTGGTGATCATCCATTTCTCTATATCCTAATAGTCCTTTAAAACGACCACTTTTTGTGTCGTTTTAGGCTGTCACTCTTTTCTTATCCTGTTTTGGTTTGTTCACCCCATGTTCTTCTCTTAACTGTTTTGATATAGCGACACATAAAAAATATCTTTTGAAGTGTCATATGCAAACACATTTTCCTTACTTTTGCATAATCACTCGATAGGAAGCAGCAATTATCAACTTTTTAATGCCACAACTATGACAACAAAACACGAAACAATACTGAAAGCACACATACCATAACTAAAACTTAAACATAAACAAAGAGCCTTACTAGACCAATGACACTACAAACATACTAAAACCTGACCCTTTTACTTTTTCATTTTTCACACATAAGCAAATCAACCCGAAACATAAAANGTCCAAAGTAGAAGTACATGAAAATCGTCCAAAAATTGTTGTTCCGCCGCGAAGCGCGGGTTGCTTCCACCCTCGTATAACAAATAAATATATAAACAAATGAATAATTAACTTGTAGTTCAAAGTTATTTGAAATGACACTAACCATGAAGTAAAGGATACAATGTTACATATACAAAGAGTCACCAACTTCATGAATCCTACGCTATATCTTTTTACATAAGAATGGATATCATGATATGAATCTAGTTTTCGGGCGATGAGTTGTGTGTCTAATAGGGGAAACAAATGAGTTTCGTACTATAGAATCGTGGCATCGATCAACATATAAACTTCGTTTTCATCTATAATTCCCGTAACTTAGATGTAAGGATTAATGTGTGAAGAGTAATCACGAATGCCGGCTCCTTCCCAACCCATCCATTCTTCCCACATGTCCCAGTCCGGATCTTCCATTCCTCTCATCGTCTCGTCTAATGGCTCATCTTCTAGCTCTGTTGCACTCGTTTCACCACGTAAATCACTCATTACCATCTGTTGGTAGAAATGAGAACTCTTATATCACTTGAAATTAATTAAGACTATATACATAAAGTCATAAACGCAACCAACTTTTTTTCATTTCTATTTTTATACTTCACGTATCAAGAGGAGACTTTAGAAAAAGTTCGTTGCTATTTTGTGATCTAAACCCAAGTAAAATAACAGTTACAAAGTAAGAATTTGTTGTACTGAAAATACTAGTTTACATAACAATTTTGAGTAGTTAACTTACATCATAGGCTTCATTGATTTGCTGAAACTGGATCCCAGTGTCGTCATTTCCTTTGTATACATCCGGGTGATACTGAAATAATAATAAAAAAATTGATCTATTTAATAACAAGTACATAACTAAATAATATGCACCGACAAAATGATTCAAACTAAACAAAAATAAATTCGACACATATCTTAATTAGTATTAAAAAAATCAAAAAAATGATTTTCACACTTTCATATGAAATTTTTTTTTAAAAAATGATTTTGATTAATTAGTTAAAAATAAAACTATCATTCTGATAAAAAAAGATAAAACAGTAATAATTATGTTAAACTGCGTGTTTTTTTTTTTTAGAACAACTATTTTGGGAACACCAAGTAGTATTGTAAAGTATAAACCTCAAAATCAAGAATGAATCCATGACTTCTTATCTATCATTTTAACTTTCCAATAACATATATATACTGTAGTTGCGTTCATATTCATTATATATAAAAAGTTACCTTCAAAGCAAGCTTTCTAAACGCTTTTTTAACTTCAGATTCAGATGCACCACGTTGAATCTTCAATATCTTATATGGATCCGAACCAACATTATTATGACTCGTATAACTACAACTAACTCGATATACAGCCTTCTTCTTGTTTGAATAACTTCTCAGTTTTCGCGTTGACGATGAAGATGATATGCTAGGATTGATAACACCACTAACACTCGACATTATGGATTAAGATAACTACTAACTTGAAATGATATGAACTTGTGAGATATGAGTTAATTTGTTTATATAATGTATGTTTGAAAATGCGTATGAGAAGGTGTGGAAATAATGATCAAAGTTATATGGAGAGTTGAAAGTTGACGTTGGAATATTAAGGTGTTTGTAGAGTGTGAAAGAAGTTGATTGTTGAGTGAAGAAATGGTCAACAATGGAGAAGACAAACCATGGTTTCAATCTTTTTATATATAAAAAGACATAATAGAAGCATATTACTCGTATATTATTATCATGGGGGTGTTTGGATTCTCATGAAAACCATTCTTTTGTTTTCTGTGTTTCAATCTATCACATAAGTAGCTTTGAGGTCTTTGAGATTGCTTTGAGGTCTTTCAATAAATAACTTGCAAGTGTTGTAAGTACAAAAATAGTAAATACTAAAATGCGATGAACATCTATCGTAACTAGCTTAATAAGCACACGTACGTTATCTAAGAACTTGATACTAATTTGTTAATCATAGAATCACATTTTTTTAAACGGCAACTCTAACACCGCAATCCACTCCTAAGTTTAAACTTTCAAGCGAGACTCGAATCCTCAACCACTTGGAGACGAACACCCCTTAATTACACACCTTGATCTACTATAGAAACGCCTTTTGGTTTCACAATATCACATATACTAGGAGTAGTATACTAGTGTTATTTGATTTGCTATCATGCAAAGGAGTGATGTGTAAAATAACTTTCGAAATCACCTCCACTACAACAAACCAAAGGAAATCATTTGCATACTTTGTATGCATCTTCGTTTTAAATGGCAATATAATACTCAAAGTCCCAAAACTAACCAATTACAAGTCGACACGTCATCCGTAATCCGTTACACATCTCTTAATCTGACCATCATGGATAATGACCGGCCAAGGCCCATACTTCTCTATGTCACATACACATGTATGACACCATTAAAATTGTTTTTGATGTATACAACTACACAACTATGCACCACATCATTAAAAATGTTACATGTATACAATCATAAACCATTAGTTTTGCTTGATGTAACAAGCATACAAGATCAAAATAAGGATGCACAACTACTTTTAGCATTAAATAAAAGTTTTAGGTCTATCTATGCATTAATTTAAAAACGACATATATGTAAGCAGTTAAACTATATAATTATTTTCATTAACATCACTTAACTATTACTAACAAATTCGACAATACATGTTAGATGAAAATTATAACCTTAATTTTTGGGGGTTAAAAGATCATTGAAAAGTTATAGAGAAACCAAACTACCCCAAAGAAAGGAATCCATTTTTCAACCAAGCTAAGAAAACCTTTCACATTAAAATCCAACATGTGTTACATGCAACACCAAAACCCAACCACGGTATTTTTATTTAGTGGCTTTACCTGGTTTAAGTCTGAGTAGTAGTGGCTCAAACTCCGTGGATTAGTTGTTGGCCAAACGGTCAAACACCATGATTAAAAAAATAAAAAGGAAAAGAAAAATAAAACGCCAATTCACAACTTTGAGGCACATATGGGATAATCGAAGAAAGCTTTAATGTAGTGCTTTATGCAAGATGTAGGCATGACTACAATTAGGTGTTACCAATTAAGACCACATAATATAGGTCAAACAAGTAAGCAAGGTTTAATAAATCTAAAATACCAAATCAACCAAGTTACTATTCTCATACAGACCTGCCAAACCGACCGAAATGGTATGGTCAAATCAGTAATTAGACATAGACATTGTATCTACATAATTACATCCATCCGAAAGCTTGCCAAAACTATTGGCTTCACAAAAGATAAAAATTTCAAAGACCAAGATATCGGCCATACATATTTGAATAGATTTTATCTAATAAAACCGGCACATTTGAAATTTAAATGTAACATCTACACATAATTGCATCCACAAGTAACCAATAGGACAATGTATACGCGTATCAGTATAAACTCAACTCGAAGATATCCAGAGACAAAAATTTTTACGCATGAAAGTATCGTTCCCTATCAACGTGAAAGAATGTAATGTTCAGCTATAAAAGAGCAACACAGCCTATATTTTCTATTATCATTCGCTTGATACCATATATCTTGCAAGCAATATGTACCATAAGACATATCATGCAAATCAAAGAATATCTATGCTCGCATATGCACAAATATATCCTAAGAGCCGTCGATGTAAAAATTCGTATATGTTGAGTACAACAGGAAATTGCTACCACTAAGTTGATTCAGGTTTGTCTTTGCTGCCGGATGATTCAGATGGTTGATCAGGAGAAGAGTGTCCAGAAGTAGAAGGAACAGATCTGGGCCTTTTTTTGAACTGAACCAAAATCATTGTCATGTTGTCGCAACCTTCACCACCAGAAGTGGGTGCCAAACACCTGTCGAATACCTTCTCACACACTGTAGAGAGCTTACTTTCCTGTAGAAGATCAAATAAACAAAACAGAGTCAATTCGGGCAACTTTAATAACTTTTTGGGTTTAATCAAGCGAAACAACAGATCCAAATGGGCTAAACAGAAAAAGCACTCAAGAAGTGGCATGTCAAACAGGTCAGACTGGACCGGGTTGACCCGCCAGCACTGTTTTAACCTTATTCTTTGAAAAGATTTAGGAGAGTTCGTAAGAACTGTAATACTTTTGAGTTATTATACCCCCTCTAATTTGTTTCTCATATATATTGATTATAAAATCCAAGATAAAGTATAAAAACTAACAGGTAATTCCGACCCTCCTGATCCTGTTTGACTCATTACCCCACCCGAGGTCAGGTTTACCATGATAAATCCAGCGGATGAGAGACAATCAGGGAGGGGCAGGGCAGACGTCCCTTCTCCAATTTTTCTAGTCGATATTAGAGTTTCAATTATTTAGTATAAAACCATATACTAATGAATTTCACTCCCAGAAAGAATAACTATAACCAACTGGAGTTTCCCAACCCATTTCATCTGTGCCTGGCTCTGCTACTAGTCATCAAATCAGAAACCTACATGGGACCACCATCGAAATATAGAATGTACAACTAATGATATATTGATAAGTTTCTGTAGAGATGGAGCTTTCTGGCCTGCCTAAAACCATGCATAAAAGCATTATTCATCCCCGAATTAAACATTATCCATGAGTAGCTATTACGAACGGTTGTTATTGGACTTACAGTTTTCAATTGCTCGAGCACAAAATCCACCAGTTGTTGGCTTGACATGCAATCCCTGTAAAAGAAAGAATAAATTTTAAGTATGTCTTGTCACACGATATACGCACGTTCAGTTTAATTTTAAAGCCATTTTACAGTAACATAAAGAGCAAGTGAAAAAGGTCAGGTAAAAACTAAGAGCATCAGAATGATAAACAAGAAACACTAATTGTGCTCGTGTTAGATTTTTAGTAACGGTGCCAGTCCTGATAACGGTATGGATCAGACATTCAGGATGATCGATCACATTCATATTTATCTTATCATAAAGTAGAGATGCTGTCAGCCAAGGCAAGTGATTTGTGTTGGCATGGAATTAATCAATGTGGCTTAGTTCTATAATGTGCCACTAACATATAAGTCTCAAGAACATAATATTAAACAAATTTGATGACCGAATATAATGGATTTAATTGACTAAAATGATTTAGAAAGTTGTATACCTTAGTGACTCATTCTCTTTTTATGATTTTTATTTATTTAGCTTGAGGGGTAAAAAATAACCCAAATTAACCCATGCACAAGTAAATGGGTCGAAATTGACCTCTACAGTAACATCTAGTGTTCATTTTAAGCCATACTTTTCTATTCTCTCCCTTCATCTTCCCTTTCACCGACCCTCTTTTATAATCAGCAAACGTTCTATTGGCACAAAAATAAAAAGAAGATAGATCATTGATGTCCAAACACATGAATATAATAGCTTACCATATTCCATCACAAGCAAGAACAAGAAAATCATCGTCCTCACAAAGCTCAACCTGAAAGAAGATGGAACAAAAAGAAATTGAAGATCAATCACTGTCATATATATGCACAGTCACAAGCATGTCAAGAAAATATTATGCTTCTACGTACAATGTTGATATCAGGATTGGCAGTCAGAATTTGCTTTTCAGCAGGGAGTGACTTCTCCTTCTTCATTTCCATGTCCCCTGAACATATATGATAGTGTTAACTACAGTGAGCAATAGGGGATGCAATAACTGTTGAAACAATTTATTTTAAGAAAATCGACATAAGAGAAGTACCAATAGCCCTAGTCAAATTTAGACTCCCATTAACTCGACCACCATGAATGAAACCACCAGCTTTTACTATTCTTTCTTTCTCAGACTCAAGATCAGGCTTGTGGTCTTTCGATAAATTGTGTGCCTGTAGATAAAACTTCGTTAAATATTTAGATAAGATCTAGTATATAGTTTAATCGATCTCCAAGGTAAACATATTTCCACAGTCCAAAAGGTGGTCGGATCTGCCTAAATGTTATAGAGTATAGAGTATAGACTCAAAAAGAAATATCCACAGAAAACAGATTCTCACTGTAAATTGTAAAGTACCAGAATCAAAACACTTTAAAATTCAAAAAATATACCTGACCCTTTCGAGATAACACACAACGAGAATCGCCAGAATTAGCTACAACAAGTTGGTTATTACGGATAATTGCAACACAAGCAGTGCTACCAGATTTTGGCCCTTCATAGTTAGAATGTGGTCCCTGAATCATTAGCAATGTATGAGCCACAGTAGCAAGTTATAGGTTTATGGAATGTACCAATTTCTAGCACTTGACATGCACATAAGAGATATATTCCCCACATATAAGGTAAACGGTTCAGAATTCTCTTGTTCAAGTTATGCGGGGGAGGGCGACTCAGATGTACGCGGCCTAACCAGGGTATCCCTGGCCACCCTCAAATATGTACCTAGTGAGGTTTGAACCCTTGACCTCTTGTGAGGAGGTCAACTGCCTTACCACTAGGCCATTTGGTGGTGGTGTTTCAGTCTACTTTCAGATTAAACGGATGAGGTTTTCCCTTGTTCAGGTTCCCCACATATAAGGTTCCCTTTAAAGCAAAAACCTAGCCATTTTAAAGTGCAAATATTCTTTGGCCATATTTTAATAAACATGTTTCAAGATGTTATTTAAAAAAAGTTGGCATGCAAAGAGTTGGTGCAGTTATTTGGTGCTTAAAAAGAAAATACCTCCTCAACTGACCAATCTTCGTCATGACCTTCTTCACCACTCTTAGAGGACCCAACTACTCCTTCCATCATATCACTGGATTGATCTTTTTTATCTCCCAATATGGCTAGCTCTCTCCAGCCACGTTGTCCGCACATCATCTCGTCCATTCTACATAAGGATGAAAATTTGTTATGACAGAAGACCACATGTGTGACAGCTAAATCCATTAACTCTTGCATTGTAACAAATCCATTAACTCTTGCATTGTAACAAATCAAATGAATCAGTGGCGGACTTGAGCATTTTTATTGGGGGGGCCAAGATGATTCTAGCGTTAAGTGTTACTTTTTTATATATAAATTACAGATATGAAATAAATGAGTACAAACAAATTCATAATATAAGCTATCAAATGGTGAAAGAGTTACAACTTCGCTCAATCCAAAATTTCAAATCATTGGAGGAGCTAAATGCAGAAAAAGGAGAGTCTAAGAGACATGAGTCGAACCAAACAAAATGATTGTAGTATACCCACAGTAACAAATATAAAAACTATACACAGACATGTAAATAATCATGGGTTACTTCAACATGTAGTTTTATTGTTTATCTCCTACTCCTACATTTTAGGAGATGCTTTTATGCCCTCCCAATTAATTAAACCAGTTTTCTTCACAATTTGACCAATTAATTAAACCAATGTGCATCCTCGTCTATTCCACTCCCAGCCATTGTGTTCACCATCATCGCTCTTGTTTTTATGAGTTAATAACTACCAGACTTCCAATTCCGCCTTGTTGTAACGAATTCTCGAAGTATCATGTCACAATCAACATATCAAATTTATATACGAAATAAATAGATCTACCAGTTTTTTCATTTAATTACAGTATTAGATAACTTTGATAAAAAGTATCCAAGAACACGCGTAATTGCAAATCAGAGGGCATGTTTCAAGTGACAGTGGAGATAGGGGTTGATTAGGTTTGTTTGTGTAATTTCTATTTTTATTTTTGTTTGGTTCCTGTAAATATTTGTTTACCTTCGCTTATATTACATTTGTTGTTTTCTGGTACTAAAATATAAAAAGTCAAAGTTGGTTGCATGATGAAAAACTTCTCTGTTATAGCTTGCATGACGAAGTGGGAGAGAAATTGTAGTGTAGAATATATACGAGTTGGTGGTGATTTAGTAAGGTAGAAGAGACGTACTATTGGAGTCGTCATTGTTCGAAGTGAGGCAACGATGGGGCAAAGTGAAAACAATAGTAAACACTCATCCGTGATAACTGTGAGGCACTAGGTGATAACCGAAAGAGAGTGATGAATAAAATGGGAAATTTTAGGTGAAAATAGGAAGGGTATAAATGTAAAATGATAGTAAAATGCTGTGGATGAATAAAAAGCATCCGTGAGAGTATCACTTCCCATCTTTTAAATGCCCGACTTTTTCATTAGTTCATAAATTTTTGTTGCTTACCTCCTAAAAGTTAGGAAAATGTATATATTTCTTGATCGTGTATAATATAAACACTAACAGCAACTCAGATTTTGTAGGTGGGGGGTGGGGATGACCCCTCCCTGCCCCTACAATGTTACGCCCCTGAAATGAATACTGGTATTGATGTTTTCCAACTCTTGTAGATTAAATATGCAGTGACCCGAGAAATCCACAAAAACTATAGGTTAATGATGCAGTTCCAAACACCTATGTATAGTTAAAGTAAGTACCAACATAGAAGAAAAAAAGGTTACCTGAGGAAAGATTTCTGGGCAGCAGTTCCAATATCACCACTAGAATAAGCTTCCTGCTTGATTAATTGCTGGTGAAGATACTTGGCACAGAATTTAGCGACTGACCCACCTGCAAACTAAATGGATTAGTAAGAACAGTATACACAGATGGTAGTCATTACACATGCTATACACCATAAAAACATTCCAGGGTATTGTGTTTGAGATAAATCCCCATATCCTACTAAAATAAATTCGTATTTTTAATACAAATCTTGTTTACTTAACAAACAGGGCTGAGATATATAGAACTTCATTTTCAACCATGCTTGTTCATCACACAAAATCATAAGAATATAGATAAGCCACAAAAGAACAAGGAAGTTCAAATATAATTGTTTACAAAGATTCTTTATGTTGGCTATATAGTGTGTATGCATCTATACATTAGTTGACCCTCTGTTAGTTATTACAGAAATAAACCCAGATTTTGTAGCAAAGTATCAGAGTTCAGAGACTTTGATTAACTCTCTGCATTGGGTTTTGTTCAGCAAAAAAAGGAACATGGGGCGATTTATAATTTTTTAAGAATATCAAAGTACGTTCTGTTCATCATTTTTCAACTATGTGCATAGTTCACGAGTGCAGAAATTTATTATGCATGTGCAAACTATCCAAAGCTATATTCTCTTGATTCCACATCCTATTGCAGCTATATCTAGTTCATCTCAGCATAATAACTTGAAAATATATAACTAATCTTCTACAAACATCTTTTGACCAGTTGGCTGATAGTCATCATCTAAAACTTTATTTTAGATTTACAGGTACACGAGCATTTTCCATCTCTTCAAGTTTACCAATATAATTTAATTATTATGAGTTTATGACTAACACCATATGTTGCCTCTTCCTCTTGATTATAATAAACCAGAATATACTTATTTTGTTAGTTAAATATAAGACCTACCTGATGTTTGAATAACTAAAATCCAAGTTATGTATACTAAAATAGGAGAAAGGAATTCATGACAGCATGACATGTACAATTAATGATTCAATTTCAAACAAAGGTGCACTGGATCATAAATTCCAAAAGGTAAAATAAAGTGATGACTGAAAGAACAACAAAAAGGATACCGAATGCATTCACTTAAACACCATAAGGCTGTATATGCAGTATGGATGTAAACAGTTTATGAAAATATGGAATACATAAGCACGTGTAGGTGTTATGTTCGAACTCATACCTCCATGGCCATCATAGACACCAAAGAAAGACGTTGAGCAGTCCAAATCTGGATAAACAGCATGCTACCGAACACCTCATACCAAGAAGGGAGACAAAATGTTGAGTGGTCCATACAGTAGTAATTAGAAACTAAATCAAAGGAATCATTTTACACCCTGGCGGCACTATAAAAAAATACCAGCACCATGAGTCGCGTTTCCAAGTTAATAGATTCTATAAGCTGAACTAACTAAAGATAAGGTTGCGATCGAGGACAGAACGCCTATATCACTACAAACTAGTTACGTGCATAGTACTATGGAGTATGGAATAACATTCGAGTACCAAAAACATGTTCCATATTTTAAGTATGTAATGCAATCATCTTAGCAAATCCTTCATTTTCATAAATTCACAAGAACAACGACTTGCATAGCTAAAATATAGTTTACATTAGCTACTTACAGCATCTTCCATAGATGTACGCCATCCCTGCATGGCCGACGCTCCATATCTCAGGTTCTCATTCTCACCATCTTGAGACAACTTCTCAGTGTTAGGTGTGCTTAGGTATAATCCCATATCTAGTTATCTACCTGTGAAATTATCAGAAACACGCAATGTCACCAGAAATATACAAGTAGAGAAATGAGAACATGTATAATTTGGTCAAATCGTGTTTCAAGTATAGAATAATTCAAAACTAACAGTCTAAATGCACAGATAAAAAGCATTACAAACTACATAACTCATTAAACATAGTTATAAAGTAAGTTCCATACTTGAAGTCTTGACGAAACACAACCGAATTATATATATCCATTAGATTCCACACCTAAACAAAATTATACATTGCAAAAATCCAGATTTCATTCCATGAACTTGAATTTGGTTAACAGACTCAACAAACCGAATCACGCAATACAGTTGATCACAGCACATCACACCTCGCTCAACATAACTCAATCAACAAACAGCATAACAAATTCCCTAGTTGACCGAAACACAGGTACACAACCAAACAATGCATAGTCAAAATCACAAACCACACACTACTCCATTAAAATTTTACGCCTATTCGAAACTGTAAATTCCATCAGTGATATATCATTTCACAAACTCGTATTTGTTTTTACGAATCAATAAACAGAAACAACAAAAAACGGTTAATCACCTCACACCTTATTCCAATCACTCATTCAACAACCTAACTACACATACTTCAAATAACTTAAACTCTTACAGCTCAACAAACTTATTAACCAAAATAACAAATTGTTATACATAGTTCAAACACCTAATCAGCACACTGTACAACCGAATCACTAAACTGTATAACTTAATCATCTAACTGCATAACAGAATCAAGAAACTGTTTCACCTAAACATGAAATTGTTACACATAGTTCAAATTCCTAATCAACAAACTGTATACGTATAACCTAATAAACAAGCGGTATAAACTTTACAGATCAATATATATACATTTAAACATTTTGAAATATCATGAGCAGTCAGTATAACGTAATCAACAAACCCCATAACGTAATCAACAAATTCTTATACATAGTTCAGACTCCTAAACTGTATACGTATAATCGAATCCACAAACTGTTTAACATATAAACAAGATGCATAACCTTTACATATCAATATATTTCAACATTCGAGGTATTATTTAAGAGCATGATTATCAATAGACCGTATACGCAATCATCTAACTGTATAACCTTTTACAGATCAAAATCTTTCAACATTCACGATATTAAGAGCTTGATAACTAAATAACAGCATAACTGAATCAACAAACTGTATAAATGCATAATCTAACTGTATAACAGAATCCGCAAACCGTATAACCTAACAAACAAGCTGTATAACCTTTAGAGATCAATATATTTCAACATTCGAGATGTTATTTAAGAGCATCAGAGCATGATTATTAAATAACGGAATCAGCAAATTTGTTATAGATAGTTCAATATCGTAATCAACAAACTGTATAACTGGATCAACAAACCGTATACGCAATCATCTAACTGTATAACCGTTACAGATCAATATCTTTCAACATTCACAATATTTAGAGCTCGATAACTAAATAACAGTATAACTGCATCATCTAACGGTATAACAGAATCCGCAAACTGAAAAACCTAACAAACAAGCCGTAAAACCTCTACAGATGAATATATTTCAACATTTGCGTTATTAAGAACTCGATAACTAACAAACTGTATAACCAAATCATCTAACAGTATAAGCGAATACGCAATCATCTAACTGTATAACCTTTTACAGATCAATATCTTTCAACATTCACAATATTAAGAGCTTGATAACTAAATAACAGTATAACTGAATCAACAAACTGCATAACTGAATCATCTAACGGTATAACAGAATCCGCAAACCGTATAACCTAACAAACAAGCTGCAAAACCTCTACAGATCAATATCTTTCAACATTCGCGTTATTAAGAACTCGATAACTAACAAACTGTACAACCGAATCAACAAACTGTATAACAGAATTACATACTTAAAATTCATAAAACCTAATTAACAACATGACGTCATACCTCACTCACTCACTCACTGCATAACCGTATCAACAAAGGTGTTATAAACAGCTCAAATTCACAAAACCTGATTATAAAATAAACAAACAGATAACAAATTCATCATCATCATAAATACATTGCATGTATAAAGGATATATAATAATAACTGTTAAAATTTAAATATTGAGAGAGAGATTATTACGAGTATGATTAGATGATTGTCTAGAAATGGTGATTAGATTTTTTTTATAAAATGTGTGATTGATTGATTGATTAAAAGGAAGGATAATAAATAGACTTACGGTTAATTGTAACAAATTTGGATCATGATTATAATACTATATCACTTTGTTTGTTTGTGTTGTTTGGTTTCCGATTGGTGATTATTTCGGTGTGGAAATATATTTGAAAGACAGATAGTTATCAAATTGTGTAGTGTTTGAATTTTCTTCTTTTTAACTGGGGGCTTATTTTTGGACTTATGGGCTTATAAAACTGCTCACAAGTCTTAAAAATTTGTGACTTATATGAAATATAAGTCGAAATCAAATAAGCACATAAGTTCACATATAAGCTTAAACAAACACCCTTTTAGTAACGTGTGATTTGTTATTTGAAAGAAAAAACAGAAATAATAATTAATAAATTGTTATGTTGCCTTAGTGAGTAGTCGTTGGTCTAATGGTATCTGAGTTCTTTTATAAATAAGAAAATAATGGGTTTAAGTTTTATTGAAGACATGTGTATAGTGAGATTTAATCTCTAAAATAAGAGGTATAACCTGTAAAAAGTTGTCGTTTAAAAAATATAATAAAAAATGTTGTGTTGCATAATTACTTTGTAGTTTTAAGAGTTAATATATAAGATTAATAGTAAAGCAACGTAATTGTTTCAATGTTGAAATAAAACATGATGAAGACAAATTTATCCCGAGATGAATAGAACACGACAAAGAAACCTCATAAAAGGTTGTTACGAAGCGAAGCGAGCCGCAATTTGTGTTACACACGACCAAAATTCCTGGATCAGCAATTGATGATAACATAAAATTAACGATTGTTTTTTTTGAACAGCAAAATTATATTAAAACCAAAAAAACTAGCAAGGAGCTAGGATTACATCACAATAAGGTACGGATTTTTAATCCATTCGTCCCGACTAAATGAACTTTTACTTCTAAATCTACACCAATTAAAAGAACTAGACACCACATTATCATAGATACTTGCCTTCAAGGGGGTTTTAACATCAAACAGGAGCGTATTTCGATATGTCCATATATTCCACCATAATGTATAGAACGTGCCTTCGAACATCATCTTCGCCTTAAATCCAAGCCGCAACGACACCAACCATTCAACCCATTCAACATACGAATTACAATCCACATAATTAACATTCCACCACACTGCAATCCTACGAGCAATCTGTCGAACAAGATCACATTGAAAACACAAATGGTCTGAGGACTCCACCCCACAATTGCAGTTAGGACACTCAATACAAGTAATATCTATACCTCGACGGGAAATATTAATACGCGTTTGAAGGGCATCCATCTTTATTTTCCACGCAAGAACATTAATTTTTATTGGCACATATTTCACCCATCTAGTCCGGGAATGAACACTCAATATCCGCTTCTCATCAATAACTCTCCGAATGGAAGCCACCGAAAACTCCCCCGAACTCTCCAACGTCCATCTCCATCTATCTTCTGTCGGACTAAAATTAACCGTATTAACCAATACCAAAAGAGCATCATACTGTTCTCTTTCCGCTCCACCCCTAGAATTACGACGAAAAGATGCTTCTATACTGGAATTACTCATCTTTGCACGAACCGTAACATCCTTACAGATCTCAAGCGCATATACCCGCGGAAAAAGATCTTTGAAAGCTCCATCACCATGCCAATTATCATTCCAGAACGACGCTTTATTCCCGTTACCAAGCTTTAACCGCATAAACTCTGTCACATTAACCCCTTGACTCTTCAAAACCTTTATCTCATTTACAATGATTTTCCAGCAGGTTCGAACACCCGAAATATTCAATGAATTCACACCTCCATCCTCCCCATGAATTGCCTTAATAATTTTCACCCACAATGATGTTTTATGATTATAAAATTTCCAGAACCATTTAATCAATAAACCTCTATTCAAAGCATAAAGGCTAGCAACTCCCAGACCCCCACGAGCTTTATCCATCAACACATCATTCCATTTGACCCAACTAGCTTTCTTACTACCCACCTCATTCCCGTTAAAAAATTGGCTACGAATAGACTCTAATGTCTTGAGCACACCAGTTGGAACCCGAAATATAGACATATGAAAAATAGGAATAGATCCTAGAACTGATTTTAATAATGTTAGGCGGCCACCAATAGATAACGTTTTCATTTTCCACTTCGACAAACGAGTTTTAACCTTATCAACAACCTCCTTCCAAGCATCTACCCGATTCATCGAACCCCCTACTTTAGTACCTAGATACGAAAATGGGCATTGAAGAATAAGACATCCAAGCTTGGCGGCAGCTTGCTTCACTTTAACACTATCCACATTAATTCCCAATATCTTGCTTTTGCTCATATTAATTCGAAGACCTGAAACACGGAAAAAACAATCTAACACATGCACTAAAGTGTTAATATTATTTTCACTCCATTGCCCAACAAAGACTGCATCATCCGCATATAACATATGAGAAAGAGTCACCGATTGATTCAACTTTATACCCGTGAACAAGCCCGTATCCACAACCCTTTGAAAAGATAAATGAAGACTCTCCATAATTAAAAGGAACAAAAACGGGGATACCGGGTCACCTTGTTTCAAACCTTTATAAAATTGGAATTCTTCGGTCGGACTACCATTGAGAAGAATAGACCCTCTCGAAGAACCTAGACAAGCTTGAATCCATTCACACCATTTTTTTCCAAAACCAAACTTTTTTTGAACCTCATCCAAAAAATCCCATCTAACAGAATCGTACGCCTTTTCAAAGTCTACTTTGAAAATAATAGATTGTTTCTTCTTTTTTTTACACCACTGTAATACCTCATTCAAGATGAACGGCCCATCTAGAATTTGTCTCTCCGCAATGAACGCCGATTGAACCTCACTCACAATATCCCCCAAAACTCTCACAAGCCGATTCGACAAAATCTTCGCAATCAACTTATACATACTGCCAATAAGACATATCGGACGAAAATCTTTAACCATATTAGCATCGGGAATTTTCGGAATTAGAGTAATGAAGGAAGAGTTACACCCTTTCGGAAAATTCGCATTTGAGAAAAAATACCTCACAGCCTCGACAACGTCCTTTTCAATTGTAGACCAAAAATGTCGATAAAAAACAAAAGTGAACCCATCAGGACCAGGAGACTTATCGGTACCACAATCCCAAACCGCTTTTTTTTATCTCTTCATTTGTCACCTCACACTCTAATTCTTCCTGTTGTTCAACATCTAACTGTCTAGGGAATTGCATATCAAAAGTAGCTCTAACATCAGATGGTTTGCCAAAACGATTACTAAAGTGACTAAGGAATTCCTTTTTAACATCAGATGGTTTGTCGTTCCAGACCCCATCTACCATGACCCCCCGAATACTATGTTGATGACGTTTTCTATTTAATATCCCATGAAAAAACCGAGAGTTCTCATCCCCTTCCACAGCCCATTTAATCTTCGCCTTTTGAGCCACGTCCATGTCATTTAATTTATCCAAGTTTTGCAGCTCGTTAAGAAACTCCAACCTTTTATTCACCAATGCTTCCGTTCCATTTCCTTTATCAATCTCGACATCTAACATACTGATCTCCTTTTTATATTTCTCACATCGCCCCTTACGGTCATTCCTGTTCCTTGTAATCCACTCGCGAATCTTGATTTTAACAAATTTCATCTTACCCATAAAACTGATCATACCATTATGCGCATCACCCGGATCTGTTTTCCACATATCAATAACATATTTATCAAATCCTTCCAATTCAATCCAATGATGAAAAAAACGAAAAGGAATAGGCCCATAATTATGAACATTCTCACGAAGCAATATCGGACGATGATCCGAAAGATACCGATCCAATGTAACAGCCGAAATATTAGGAAGCATATTAAATAAATTGTCAGATATAAAAAACCTATCTAACTTACTCATCTTCGTAGCCGACTTATGACACCAAGTAAACTTACTACCTCCTAACGGAACCTCCTCAAGACCCGCCTTTGCAATAAAAGCATTAAATTCATTGGCCCCATTAATATTAAACACTGAACCAAATCTATCATTTTTATATCGCACCTCATTGAAGTCGCCCATGACAGTCACCTCCCCGTCCCACTGATTTAACGTATGAGCTAGATAATCCCACATAATTCGTTTATCTCTAGGATCATGAGGACCATACACCACCACAATAAGAAGATTAACCCCACTCTTAAGCCACAATCCCCGAATAATTACAAAAAAATCCGAAATCGTATAAGATATTTTTTTAAAAGCATTTGGATCCCACACACACAGAATACCTCCCGAGTTACCAACCGAATTGCCATGAATATGATCAAACCCATAATTACCCCAACAACTCCTTACACATCGAATATCCATAGATTCCATTTTGGTTTCTTGAATCGCCAAAAAATTAACTTTATTAGAGACACATAACTCCTGAACCCAATCTTTTTTGGCCTTTTGGGCGAGGCCTTGAATATTTAGGGATAAAAAATTCATCTATTAACCAACGCCTCTCCATGTGATTCAATGATCTCGGACAAGTTATTAACACATCCCTCCATATTATACCCCATCTTTTGACCAACTTTGACAACTTCTTCCATTAAACCCAGAAACGAGCCTCCCGACCGTGGAGCCTCCGATATTTTAATTCTCCCATTACTACCAGATTGAGACCCACAGTCCATTGATCCTTTATTAACACTGTTAACATCGTACCTGTCTTGAACTTCTTTCTTACCACTCCCTACACCCTCCTCTGAATTTGGCGTAAATCCTGGAGGATATTTCAAACTTTGCTCATTATTAGAACTACCTGCATTAATGACCTTCTCTTTGTTATTCAGTAAAGAATAGATACCAAATGGATCTTCTGAATTATTTTCCTTAGTCCCAATCGAGTCATCAAAATTTGTTTCTGGTATTTCAGCCGAATCGGTATTTTCATCCATACTCCCAGACTCCTGTTTCATATTATCCTCTTCCATATCCCCATCATCAACATCATCTTCATCGTCAGACTCCTCCAATAAATCAGGAACCCATCCTGGAACCTCCTTAGCCCTGACCCAGTACACCTTGCCTCGGAATATCACCTTAAATTCATCAAAGATATTCATATGAGACTTATAGTTGATATCCGATAGCTCGAAACAGCTAACAATCGTTTGTTTATGCTTAATATAGAAGGCATAATTGACTCGCTTATCAGTTGTGGCTATGAAACTTGTGGCTATGAACAGGGCCGTCTCGTAGTTTTTGGTGGCCCTGTGCCATAAATAAAAATGAGGCCCCTTTAAACATAAAAATCTTAAATATGTAAAATCAGTGAACATGAAAATAGGCCACAATGACATAAACAAACTTACCCAATAAACCACTAAACATTATAATTATGATGTGTCGTAATTACGATGTATTGTTCAATATGATATCACGTATAAAAATTTAAGCAACATAGTTGTAGCATTAAGTCAAAATAAAAGAACAAAATATCACTACAAGAAAAACATCAAATTTATTTTGATGGACTTATGCATTTCTTTTTACCCACTAAATTGCATTTAACTTATGGTTATTAATGTGCATAGCTACAATCATTATGGAAGTAAAATGACTATCACTTGTAACTTGTAAAGCCCAAAAGGTTAACCATATTACTCCTGCGAATATTTTATCAACTTTTAATAAGAATTCATTATAAACATGACTTTTTAGGGAATATAAGTATCATATATATTTACTAATGTATTAGATCAACTTCACAAAATGTGGCCCTACACAATTGGTGGCCCTGTGCCTTTGCACACCTGCCAAGAACCGGCCTTGGCTATGAAACTTGTGCTTGTTATGTGGCAAAGACTCACTTTATTATCAACGCAGATACGCATCAAAGCTATGAGCAAAACGTCATGGCTGGATATCTTGTGGATATTTCGAATCCGTATGTATTGATAATGATTAAATATATAAATAAAAATAGTTTTAATTATCTATGTTACTAATTATAGTCTTTTGATTTAGAGTACTAGGTATCGTTTGAGACCGATAACACGTTATTAGTATGTCACCCTAGCGCCGCATCATCTGCTCCAAATAATGCATCAATCACTCAAACACACCTCTTTCATAACAAACCACTAACATGTTATTGAGTCCCACAAAATACCTCACTAAAAATACCCACTTACTTACAATACCAAATATATATATATATATATATATATATATATATATATATATATATATATATATATATATATATATATATATATATATATATATATATATAAAACAACCACAAAAGTTGCATTTGGTGTGAGTTGATGGAGTGACTCAAAATCCTTTGGCATAAGTTTGGTGGTAGGGTGTTGGCGGCATTAAAGGTAAACGTAGGGATGAATGGCGTGGTTTTTAGCACGATGTCGAGTGCTCTTATATGTAAGATAAGATAATGTCATTTTCTTTTATCCGAACACAACGTCGTTTTGAAATAAATCTTTATCAATGACTTCTATCAATTTTTTTTAATCTAATTCTAGTGCCTAATACTGTTTTTTATTTGCGAAAATATCATTTGACGTTTAACTTGTTGCATTAGTTGTATTCAAACATGATTGTTAAGATCTGGATCTTAACAAGTTTAAAATCTTATAAGATCTCAATCTTAACCTTACGCTCTTAAGATATAATATGATCAAATCTTACTTTTCTCGAACCGCAAACTAAAAAACTACAAATTTATAGATTATGTTTTATAGAATTAAAAAAACAATAACATGTTAATCTTCTTAAACATTCCATATTCATAATTTAAGACAATATTTCTATGAAACATTACTATAACTTTATGTTTATAATATATAATAATTTGTAGATTTAAATAATATTACAAAGACTTTAAGAAAATGACAATATCGTATGATTTTAGGATCCTGATCCGATCTTACGATCTCAATCTTGTAACAACGACATTAATCTTAAGTAAAATCCCGATCTTTAAAACTTTGATTCCAACTAACTGCAATGTTTTTGAAATGCCAAAATAATAGAAATAGACCAGCCACTTTAAAAATTCTGGTTTTTTTGGTTCACTAGAATATTTGATATGTGTTCCTTTTTAGATACAGATATACCGTAGAATGAAAGATTTGAGATTTTGAGTTACTAAAATTGTTAGGTCGAACAAAAAAAAGAAAAAAAAAGCAAGTTCAAAAATTGACAATGGAATATATTTGGGCCGATGGAATAATTGTTTTGGGCCTCATGTTACAAAAAAAGATTTGAGATTTTAAGTTACTTAAATTGTTAGGTCGAACAAAAAAAGAAAAAAAAAAGTTCAAAAATTGACAATAGAATATATTTGGGCCGATGGAATAATTGTTTTGGGCCTCATGTTACACTAATATGCATAAAAGAGAAAATTACTTGATACGAAATTTAATTCTTTATGCACCTTATATTATGAAAGTGACCATTTAATTCGTATATTATGAAACTGAGCTTTTGGCGGGTGGTGCATGTCTTCAAGTGCGCCATCACTAAGATAACGCCACGTGTCTACCTCTTTTTGTGAAGCAAACAAGATCGACACTTGGCACCCGATGAGCATTGTCACGACGCACAGGATTAGGTGTATTTCACGTCGGCATGTTGCTAACCAATGAAAATGATCCACGTAGGCACGACTCACGCATGATAGACAAAAAGCTGGATCTAGTTTTTCCTTTACTAATAGTAAGGTATGGCTTGGGGGAGGAAGACAACATGTTTCTTAATAAGTGTGTTTTATTTAACTTAAGAGTATAAAGGAAATGAAACAATTTTTCTTGATATAAAGTATCTAAAGCTACACTAAACACGTGTCAAACAAGCATTGGTGAAAGTTGTTGGCGCGCGGCACCCGAGCCACATGAAGCGCCCTGTGGATTTGGTTTGGTAAATCCGTTGATATTAGTTCATGCTTGTAATATGTTGTGTGTAAGCCTCATATGATAATTACTTTTTTATAAAAAGGTGTGGTATTTCGATTCAGGTTACTCGAGAAAATCGAGCTTTTAGCATATATGTACGTAAACTAACTAAAGTAATCTCATGATCGTTTTCGCCTTTTTTCTGACCACTTATAAATGTGTGTCAAGTGAAGTTTGACTCCGGATATCTTATCAGTAGGTTACATGTAGTTCTTATAGTGTAGTTCCTTTTCTTGGGGCTTGTTTGGGGTTTCATCAAAAACCATCTCTGAGTGAAAACCGGTGGCTCGGCCTCCGGGATGGGGGGTTTTTCTTTTGCCGAAGTGAAAACCGATCCGACGGCCTTCGTGTCAAAAGTTTTTTCATCCCTTTTGTCTCCCTCACAGTTAAAGTCTCGGGATTTTACCATTTTTCTTTGTTATGTAGTTCTTTTCGATGACTCTTTTGTATTCTGAGTTTTTAGCGTCTTGCTAGTCTCTTTTTTGTTAATTCAATCATTGCCGTTCAAAAAAAAAAAAAAAAAAAAAAAAAAAAAAAAAAAAAAAAAAAAAAAAAAAAAAAAAAAAAAAAAAAAAAAAAAAGTTACATGTAAAACCATTTGATAACTTATGTTTGATCCTATTACAATTTACGTATGAAGTTACAAGACTATATGTTTATTTAAGTAGCATTAATTATACGGAGTAGTTTATATCTATGATTCAACTTTCATGAATATCTTCTTTTGAACATATGTTTGTCATGTTCTCACCTAACGGCAACATTCTATGTAATATTTATTTTTAAATGCACAAAGTGACAAAGTCATCAACTATATCTAACAGTCATGTATAGTTGACTTGAGAAAGTATCCTATCCGACTAGTGTGACTCAAATAGTCCGAGGTAGTTGTTGATGACTTGGTGAAAATTTTTGTTTTTACCTTATATATACACTGAGGTTCACGTACGGATAAAATTTTTAAGTGCGGATGTGTTGATGAACTTGGGCTGTCGATTTTTGTTCGTTTAACGGCTGAGATCAGATTAATTAAAAAAATGGAGTAGCGTTTTTGTAATTTTCATCCGAATGCTATAGGGGTAAAAAAAAAATTGTTTCATTCTTGTCTTATCTTCTTATCGATATCCAAAGATCATCTTTCCTTAATTTTTTCATTTTTTTATTTTATTTTATTTTCTTATCTAATGGTTATATCTCATCATTATTCGCGTCCTGATCAAACATAACATATACTAGTTATAAGTCCCGTGCATGCACAGGGTTTACACATAAATCTAATTTCTGTGAAAATTGTGAAAATATAAGGGCTCGTTTGGTTCGCAGAATGTTTTTAAAGGAATTGTAATCTTTGGAAGGAATTGTAATTTGAATGAATTGTAATTCAAAGAATTAGAATGTATTGTAATTGTAATGTGATGGAATTGTAATTGATGAAATCTGTCATTATGTTTGGTTGACTTGCAACGTAATGTAATTCAAAAGAATAATAATAATAATAATAATAATAATAATTGATAATAAATAATAACAATAATAATAATAATAATAATAAATAATAATTATGATAATAATAATAATAATAATAATAATAATAATAATAATAATAATAATAATAAAATAATAATAATAATAATAATAATAATAATAATAATAATAATAATAATAATAATAATATAATAAATAATATTATGTAATAATAATAATATTAATTAATAAATAATAATAATAATAATAATAATAATAATAATAATAATAATAATAATAAAATAATAATAATAATAATAATAAATAATATTATTTAATAATATTATTAAATAATAACAATAATAATAATCATAAATAATAATAATAGATACTAATAATATAATAATAATACAATAATAATAATAATAATAATATAATATTAAATAATAAATATAATAATAATATAATTATAATATTAATCAATATAATAATAATAATAGTTATTATTATAATAATAATTTAATAATAATAATAATAATAAATAATAATAATAAATAATAATAATAATAATAATAATAATAATAATAATAATAATAATCATAAATAATAATAATAATAATAATAATAATAATAATAATAATAATAATACTTTTTTTTAATATAATAATAAATAAAAATTATAAATTTAATATAAAAATAGTTATTAAAAAATTAATTATATATTTAGATATTTATATATAATATAAAAAGTAATAATATAAAATTAATTATTATAATTATTATTTATTTTTTTTAGAATTAAATAATATATTAATAATAATTAATGATAACGATAACAGATAAGTACTGATATTTAACTCGTAGAAATCTGAATTACAACGTAATTCAACATATTCCATCAAGTTTGCTATGTAATCTGAATTACATCACTTGACGTAATTGGTTGTAATCCAATTGCATTTCCTTGCAAACCAAACACTCGACGTAATGTAATCTGAATTACAATTCCATCCATCCTGCCAACCAAACAGGATTGTAAGGTAATTCAGATTACAATTACAACAGATTACATCGAATTCCAGCGAACCAAACGGGCCCTAAGAATTTATCTGTGAAAATTGTGATATAAGTACAACTAATAAATATGCATGAGTTTTTCATTATATATTAATATTTATTAATATTCTGTAAAAAAGTTTATTGGATGAAAGATTTAGCTTTATTTAGCTGACATGAATATTGAGGTTGAGGTTGTTGTTTAACTTTAACTATTTATATCATGTTATACAAAATGTGCGAGGTTTTTTTTTTTTTTTTTTTTTTTTTTTTTTTTTTTTTTTTTTTTTTTTGGTATCGGTATTGCCCCAGTAAAATAATATATTATCACAAATAATCCGCTTAAAGCTATCATGGGTTACAATGGTATATGGTAGAATTACCACATATATCTCAAGCAAACGCTTGAACAACCAACAAGCCGTTTGTGACATACCACAAAACGAATTAAAACAAACAAAATACACTACAATAACACCAATAGGAAAAAATCATCTAACCAAGCGCATATACCAAAACCAATCCGACAGCAACACACTAGGAGTATAGCAAGCCAAAAGAGACTACCTCCTTAAAAAACCTTCCCAGGAAAAATCCAGTGGGAAAAGTCCTGGAGAAGGATAAAAGAGTACAACTCTCATTTGGCACTCCAACTTCGAACCCATACACAACCAACATCATGGATGGACACTCTCGTAAAGTTTAGTAGCACATGATGAGCGTTGATGAAATTAAAGTATACTCTGTAAATTTTTTTAAAAATGTTTTTTCAGATATCCATATATAAACTTTAAATAATAATTACATGAGTCATTGTTATAAGTACAATCGCGTATATTTACTTTCATATCACAATAAATCGTGTTTACCATTTGATATTTGTATTACCGTTAATAATAATTTAGCTGTATAATATTCAAACCCGTGTATGCATAGATTAAAATTTTAAATAGGATAACATGAGTCCTTATATAACGTATACAGGAAAAAAAATTAATAGATGAAAATTTAAAACTAATATTTATTTTAAAAATATTTAACGTATATTAAAACTAATTCGTATATATACAAAATTTTGTAATTTTCATGGATGAAAGTCTCAAACTAATACTAATACTCATGTAATTGTAAACAAAGTTCATACTATAAAGTATAGAGGTATAAAGTGTAAGGGGTTATTTGTTTATTATTTAAAGTTATTAAAAAAAATAGAGATTTATAATTTTACAGTTAACTCTATAATATATTTAGAATTCAACCACTAAAGTTTCATTAATTACCTCATTCTTTTTAAAAATTTTTGTTTTCATAATTTTGACACCAATATTTTTATGTGTTTTTTTACTCAAGCAAATTATCCATCAAATTTATTAAAGTTTGACTAAAATCAATTCAATTTTGACTTTTTATTAGCCAATCACATCGCAAGATTTTGCCCACGTGTCAAAATCGAGCAATCCTATTGGCCCAATTTTTTTCCCCATAATATTGTTTTGTCAAAAACACTCCGAAATAATGTTATTCGTTTATTATATAAAAGATTTCGCGAAAAACGCTATTAAAGGCAAGTTATTTTTTTTGAATCACAATAGAGCTACTGTGATTTTATCAACATATTATCATTCACAACTCTTAATAAATACAAGCCGAAAGTCTTTACAACAGACCTTGTCAAATGACTAAAGCATCTCTAATGTATGCACTAAACTTTTACACTATTTTAATGCAAAAGTGGAATAATTTTAGAATTTGTTTTCACTAAAAAGACATTAAATAATTTTTAATATGTTTTCACTAAAAAGATACTCCATTAATCCAATGTGTGCACTAATTTTTGTACTAAATCTAGCAATAAATTTTATTTAATGATTTTATTTGACTTGAAAAATATGTAATTTTAAGATTAATTACATTATAAAGCTAAAAGTTAAAATATTGTACTTTAATGCAACGAATAATACTCGTATAACATTATATTTGATGTATTTTAAGCATTACTATTCATTGCCATAAATAAGTGTCAAGTTTTAGTGCATCCATTAAAAGACATTTTTCGCATTTTTGCCCTATCGTAACTCAAAAAATACATATAATGCATACATCCGAGATGCTCACCGAACAAAGATATATACTGTGAAAATGGAGGCTACAAAATAAGTGTAAGTACTATGGAAATAATGGTGAGGAGTAGTTGGTTTGACAGCTACATGCAACATATTAAGAGCTTTAAAATATGTCATTTAAAATCATTTAACGCCTGTGTGCTACATGATTATTCACAATTTCACATGCCTCTTAAGAGTATTAAACATTGATGACAATTTAATGTATCTTTATTTACTTCTGGTTGCTTCAAATATTATTTGCACGTTGTTGTGGGCTCCAAACCTACACTGTTTAGCAAATATATATTTTAACAAAAATATATGTTTGATTGTAATTATAGACTCAAAGTCAATTTCTTTGAATTCCTGGTCAACTGTGTAGGATTCCTCGTGTTTTTGCTGAAAAAATAAAGAGAAACAAAGTTGACTTGGAGTCTTTTAATTCAAGAAAAAGTCTATTCAAAGAACAAAGTTGACTATGGCAAATGACCAAGTAGATAAACAACAATTTCAGAGATACAAAATGAGCGAAAATTTAATAGTGAGTGACTAGGGGTAGACGGTGGTTGGTTCGATACGCATTGAAAGCTGCTTGTAGATCGAACCTAACTTTTTAATCAACCACTACATGTAAACTTAAAATACTTTCATCTCTACTACAATGTAAAAATAAAATAAAATAAAATAAAATATAATAAAATAAAATAAAATAAAATATACATATATTTACATATGCTTAAAACTTAAAATTTTAAAAAGTCAATAATGTAGTTAGACTTATATATTTTAGTTATAAAAATCAATGCAATTTATTAAATATATACATAAATAAAAACTATCACACGAATTAACGCTATTATATACCATCGTCGCTATACACGAGTCTACTTTTCAAATATGTGTATAAATTTATGTAAAACTTTCGTATTGACAGCTTTTTATACTTCTTTACCTACAAAAGACAAGAAAACATTCGTTTTCACAATAAGTGTACTATGAATGTTTTCCAAAAAGTAACTGTCATTTTCAGATTGTTTTTATTGGTGAAAACTTGTTTTCATTCTCCAAAAATCCAAGCGCATATACACGATTACAATGAGTTTTTTTTTGGTGAGTGGTATTTTAGAATAATATTTAAGAGAAAGTATGCATATTTAAAATTATTTAACATAGTAATTAATCATTCCTTTTCGTCTTAAAAAGAAATCATAAAAGCATGTGAAAGATGAGTTTTTTTTAACTGCCAATCACGTATTTTCTACTCTTATTTGGATCCGATGTATAGGAACTCCGTGGTGTTTGACGGCACAAGAATTAAAAAGCATCAACTTTTCAATTTTTTTTTTATTATTATTTTTTTTGTAATAGGAATAATAAGGGCAGAATCAATTGGAACGCGTGGATGCAAAACCCACGTATGTAATTTTGTTTGTTTTTCTTTTGCTAGTTTGATCTAGCTTTTATATAATCAGCTTTTCAAAAAAAAAATGTAATAATGAAAAAATAGCCATAGTCCTAATACGTCGTCATTGCCGACTCCATCACAGTGATAATGCGCGACATAATTCCAACATCATCACTCCAAGCAACTGATAATGAGAAAAAGGAAACATATTATATCGATTAGGTAAACTATGTCGTTCAACGTTGGTTTGATTGACTTTCTTCACAGCATTTCCAATGCATTTGAGCGAGTCATGAATATGAACGTAGGGGTACTTGGGTAGGCAATGAGGAGGATGTAGGAGATGATTACGTCAATAAACTCTTCTTTCTTTTGATTTTATAAAAAGAAAAACAATATTAAATACTAGTATTACCTTAATTATTTTTAGAAATACATACTTTGTTAATTAAAATTCTAAAGTATCATGGTCATCTAAAAAACCTCCAATTACAATACATAGATTTTCACATTATCACCATTAACACATTATCACCGTAACTTCATTGAATCAGTTAAGACTTATCAATGAACACTTATCTCAGGCTAAACTAAAATAATAAGCCAAAAAGTTTATTATATGACCAACGTTGTCTAACGTTAAAGAATCTGTTACAAATTTTGTAATGATATAACATCCTCATTTTTGAAGTAGATCAATAATCGATCATTATACACAGTGACGGAGCTCGGATAAATTCATAGGAGGGGCCAACATGGAGTTGTGTCATTTTAGTTGGGCCAATCCTTGAAATTGTTCTTATTTTAGCTTGTTTGTATGTAGTATATATTGAGGGGGTGCTTGGTTCAAGTTAAACAAAGGGAATGAGAAAGATAATGAGAATATTAAGGTATTGATTACCTTAGTCCCCAAATTGTTAGGTAATGGTTGATTACTCAAAAGTGGGTATTGATTGCATTCCTTACCTCCCAACAAGCACCTTTAATCATTTCCTTTTCCATTCCCCACCCTCTTAACCCCCCAACCAAGCACCCCCTGAAATTTACATATGAAAGTCAGGTTTGGAAGAGGGGGAGGGGGCCCACCCTGCCTTCAATATCCTCAATATGCTTCGTCCATGTTTATACACGTGTACAACATTAGACATATACGCAATATGCTTATCGAATACCCACAAGATTTACTATCTTAAAATTCAAGCTTGTATATATAAACTTACGGTATCCATTATGATGAGTTTATGAAAATGTCTAAAAATAATGAAAATGTTTATGTTTCATTTCAATCATAGTGGACACTCATTACATGTCTATGTGACATGAAGATGTCATAGTTCTTAAACTTCTTTATAAATTAAATATAAATTAAATACGATTAATGCATGTGTTATATACCGTAATACATTCATGAAGTTATAAATATTTATATTATAATTAATGTATGTTTATAATAACAAAAGGTTTAAAAATTATTGATGTGACATTTTATAAACTTTTTAAAAGATTTACTATATTTAATGCTCTTACATTGCATAACCTAAGGCTAGCTATTAGAATTTAACCTATATCTCGTACGTAAGAGCGGGAAACTAATGGGGTGTGTAACAGAAATCTTTTATATAATAAAGAAATTACATTATTTTGGAGTGATTTTGCAAAATCAATCTTAGTGGAAAAAAAATTGAACCAATAGGAAAGCTCGATTTTGACACATAGGCGAAATCGAGCAATATGATTGGCCAATAAAAGTCAAAACTGGATTATTTTTGTCAAACTTTAATAAATTTGGTGGAGAATTTGATTGAGGAAAAAAACAAATAAAATTATATGTGCAAAATTTATGAAAATAAAAATGTTAAAAAAGAGAAGGTAATTAATAAAAAATTAGTGGTTGAATTTTGAATATATTATATGGAGTTAAGTGTAAAATTATAAATCTCCGTGTTTTTTTTGATAACTTTAGATAATAAACAAATAACCCCTTACACTTTATACTCCCTATACTTTATAATATGAGCTTTGTTTACAATTACATGTGTATTAGTATTTTTAAGTTCATCAACGCTCATTAAGTGCTACTAAACTCGCACATTTTGTGCACCATGATATCAATAGTTAAAGTTAAACAACAACAACAACATCAACCTCAAAATATATGTTAGCTAAACAAAGTTAAATCTTTCATCCAATAAAATTTTGTACAAAATATTAATAGATATTAATACATAATGACAAACTCATGCATATTTATTAGTTGTACTTATGTCACAATTTTCACGGGTAAATTCTTATATGTCCATATAGTAAACTAAAATTTTAAAATAAATTAGATTTATGTGTAAACCCCGTGCGTGCACGGGACTTATAACTAGTTACTCAATACAGAACCTCTTCAATTTCATATAGCGTACATTGGTGATGTGAGAGTCGTTTAAGTTACACTAATCGACACATTTTGGGAAGATAGTATTAATTTTAAGTTATCAAGTAAATGTGGATATATAGACATTGCAACTTTTTAGGTGTGAAAGAAATAGGTAGAAACTTTGGTAACATATTGTTTAATTTGTCCTATCGTGCATTGTTGTGTTTTCAAATGACTTACACTCCATTATTGAGTGTTTTAGATGTTTACATAGATATCAAGCGTCAAATAATCAAATTCCAAATGTTTACATGCATCAACATTTCAAATAAAACGTATTAAATCAAGATTTAAGCTAAGGTTTTAACTTACAAATAATAACATCTACTACACGTCGATTTACTTAACGAAACTTGTGAAAAAGTAAGACAATAAAGTAAATAACACATGATAATTTTCACTGTTTAATTTTTTTTTGAATAAATTAAATTTTTTTACAAACATTGTTGGGTAAATTAGTACGCTAAAATGATCGTAGTTGAATAACACGTCTCTTCTCTACTTCTTAAACTAGAACTAAAGTAGTTGTTTAAGTATGAACGTCAAGCTCGTCGATGGTTGCCAACGAGTGCTGATTGTTCAATAGAAAAGTAATTGCTATTCAATAGCTACGCCATATTAAATGTGAAAGATATTAACATTTACTCTCGACAAACATATATGTATATGGGCGCATATTTGAGGCAGCCGAATGAGGTTTTTTTGACGGACATTCCATTGAGAATTACATATTCTATTAAATGTTTCTATACTTGAAATACGTAAAATGTTGTTTTACTTCATTGTTTGTCAGTCCAGCCTTTTATCTTTGAATAGTCTCACCTAAATTGAACGACAAAGTATCTTTTCATGTCTGACTATGAGAGACTACGTACATTATAAGTGAGGCTTTCAATGACTCGAACATTGTTCTTAGTTCAAGTACTCTACTTGTTAATACTATATCAGAAAAGCGTAATGTATCTTCAACTGGTTTTTGACTTTCTTGAATTGTCTAATAGAAGTAAGATCAACCGACAAGAAGAAGAAGAAAAGGTCCTTTAAGTTTGCTAATTACATAGCTGACAAGAAGGAATTTTTACCCATTATGGAAGATATTTGGAAAGAAGATGTTCAGGGGTTTCATATCTTCCAAGTGGTCAAAAAGCTGAAGATGCTCAAGTCTAAGATGAATGGCCTTAATTAAAAAAATGGTAATCTGTTTGATAGAGTGAATCTTTTGAGGGACAAATTGAAGAATGCTCAGTTGGAGTTGAACTATAACCCTTATGATGCTGATACTAAAAGTGTGATGGTTCAAGTGCTTAGTGAATATAATGAAGCCCTTATGGATGAAGAAAAATTGTTGTTTCAAAAAGCTAAAATAGATTGGCTAAGTGAGGGTGACAAGAATACTGCTTATTTCCACAAAGTTATTAAAAGTAGAACTAACAAAAGCAGAATTGTGAGTATTAATATAGATGATGGGGAGGTGATTAAAGGTGAAAATGTTGCTGCTGAATTTGTTAATCATTTCCAAAAGTTCCTTGGTCAAGCATCTCATGTGGATCCTTTATCTGACTTGGGTGAGATTTTTACTACTACTCTAAATGCTGAAGAAGCTAATGCTATTGTGGTGGAAATTACTGATGACGAAATAAAAGAGGCAATGTTTGGAATTGGGGAAAGCAAAGCTCCAGGCCCTGATGGTTTTACTTCTTGTTTCTTTAAAAAGTTTTGGTTAGTCATTGGGAAGGATGTGTGTTTGGCAATCAGAGAGTTTTTCATCTCTGGCAAACTTTTAAATGAAATTAACTCTACTATCATTACCCTTATCCCTAAGACTCACAATGTTAGTGATTTTAGACCAATTGCTTGTTGCAATGTCCTATACAAATGCATAAGCAAGATTGTCACTAATAGACTTAAAGCTGGATTGGATAAATTGGTGAATCTTAATGAAAGTGCTTTTATTCAAGGAAGGAGCATTACTAATAACATCTTACTTACTCAAGAACTTCTAAAGAGATATAACAGGAAAGGAGGTCCTAAAAGGGTGTCTCTCAAGATAGACATTGCTAAAGCCTATGATACTGTGAGTTGGGAGTTCCTTAAGGATGTTTTGATTAAATTTGGTTTTCATGACAAGATGATCAATTTACTTGTGTCAATTCATCTGCTTTCTCTATTTGTGTGAATGGTGAATCTCATGGTTACTTCAAAGGGGGAAGAGGTCTAAGACGAGGAGATCATATATCTCCTTATCTGTTCACATTAATAATGGAGGTGTTTTCACTGATCATGGTTCATAACATCAGTATGTCTGACAGTTTCAAGCATCACTCTGGAGGCAAGGACCTACAGTTGACCCACTTGTGTTTTGCTGATGACCTTTTGGTCTTATGCCATGGTGATGTTGAATCTGTTAAAGTCATTAAAAAGTCCCTTGATTAATTTAGTAAGGTTTCTGGGCTGAATCCTAATCTGTCTAAGAGTACTATCTTTTTTGGGAATATTGATATGGGGGTTCAATTAAGAATTTTGGAAGTTCTTCCTTTCCAAATTGGTAAGTTTCCAATTAAATACCTCAGTGTCCCTCTGAGTACTAAAAGATTGAGTTCTGCTGAATGTAAACAGTTGGTAGATAAGGTGAAGGTCAAGGTGGGTGATTGGAAAAATAAGTTTTTGTCATATGTAGGCAGGATGCAGTTAATAGCTTCTGTTCTTGGATCAATGCAAATATATTGGGTTTCTGTATTTCTATTACCTAAATCTACTATCAAGGATATTGAAAGAGTGTTGAAAGGTTTTCTATGATGCCAAGGAGATTTAGCCAGGGGTAAAGCTACGATTGCTTGGTAAACTGTTTGTAAACCAAAGATTCAAGGTGGTTTGGGTCTTAAAGATTTGTTTTCTTGGAATGAAACTCTGTTAACAAAACAAATAAGGAGGAGAAGCTTTTGGGATGTTAATCATGAGAATAATGATAGTTGGATGTGGAAGGTGTTTCTTGATCTTAGAACCAAGGTCAGATCTCATATTGAAATTGTCATTGGTAATGGTCAGTCTACTTCTATATGGTATGAATAGTGGAACAATGTTGGCCCTTTAAGCAATTTTGTCACAAGCAGGGATATGTATTTTAACATGAGTAATTAAACTGTTTTATGGCACAATCTTGTGTGGTTTTCTCAGAGCATTCCAAGGCATAATTTTGTTCTTTGGATGGCCATTCATAGAAGACTAATGACTCAAGACAGAATGCTAGCTTTGAATAATGATAATACTATGAGTCTATGAGGTGTTCCTTATGTAAGGCTTGTATGGATTCTCATAGCCATCTCTTCTTCAAGTGTGAATATACTGAAAGAGTGTGGAGTGCTTTCCGAGGTATAACCTTCGCCACGACATTAGTGGCTTAGCTCTTCGCGCTTCCCGCAGGCTTTTTTTATAGGGAGAGAGTCAGGGCCTCAAAAGGAAGATTGGGTCTACTAATTTACCTCTTGATTGGGCTGATTTAATCAATGCTATGGTTACACAATGTCATAACAGATCTATAAAGAGTATTGTTAGTAAATTGGTGCTTGGTGCTGGAGTTTACTTCATATGGCAGGAAAGAAATAAGAGACAATTTACAACTGAAAACAGACGTGCTGATGTTTTGTTGGAAACTATCGTGGAAAGTGTTAGATTGAGGCTAATGAGTATCAAAGTTGTTAGATCTTATTTTGCCTTAAAAGTGGAGAAAGAGTGGGATATCCAATTTCATTATGTGCCTGATAAACACCCTGTTCAGATGATGCCGAATTAGGAAATCATGAATTAAGCCATGATACTTTGTAAGTTTGGATTGGTGATGGTTCTGTGATTTTTCTTAGAAGAATTGAAGGATAGATGGCTCGTATCCTATGTTTGACTCATTAAGATCAATGAATTCCTAAGCATACATGCATAAAGGAGTGTTTGGAACAGCAGATGAGGTTCAAGAAATGCTGCAATTCTTGGTTTTTAACCATATACAGATGTTCCTTATGTCATCTGAAGCATCTGTATTCTTTAGTTCATCACATAAGATGGCCCTTTATCTTGGATATCTGGATACTTGGTATTTGAGGTTTATTCTTGACTGTATGTAGGCCTTGGTGGAGGTAACTGTAGTTAAGTATAATAATCATATTACTTAAGTTGAAAGTGGTCCATAAAGTGGGTTTCCTTATTGTGAAGGGTAGCATGAACTAGTAGGATGGTACATGGTTGTTTGGAATAGTGAGGGGTGTAAGATGACCCTACTTGGTCATTGGAGTGTATCCCCAAAGGGGTTTGGAGATTCTCCCTCAAGGTGTGTGTTCCCAGGATCTTCAAGCCTTTTGTAAAGAGGGAAATGTAAAGATCCTGGTATAGCCCTTGACCGGAATGATGGGTGGCTATAACCTTCTCAATGATGCCTTTCCATTTATCCTCTTAGGCTGTTATGGATGTGCGCTGAATGGCTAAGGTCAGGAAAATGGTTATGGATTGTAATTGAGAGGTTATGGTCTTGGTGCTTTATAGGGTGAATTTGGAGTGCTGCATAAAGGAGATATTATGCAGTTCTTCTATGTTTCTGTCTAAAGAATGTAGTGTCCGAGATTAGTTGTGACAGAGTTCTTTGTAGTATCATTAGATATCGGGTAGTATTGTTTCTTGTATTCTGGATGGGTATGCCCATGTCCAGTGAATGTTTCTCATATGTAATTGTTCTGAGTTTTAATAATATATTTCACCCTTTTGCACCAAAAAAGAAAAAGTAAGATCAACTTTTGCTAATAGCATATCAATGAGTAAATGTTATAAGAGAATATTAGGTTGAGAAATTTGTCCAAAAATTAAGTTAAAATTGAAATAGTTCTTGGTTTTAGTCTCAAAATTTTCAGATTCTTATAAAATAATTGAATTTGTTTGGCGTTTTGAGAAAGATCAGTCAACACCCATTTGTGTATCGAGTTGGGGTAAACTTTTGGAGAAGTTTAAGATGAAAACCAAACACCCCTAAGTTCTTAAGATACCATCAACCAATGTTTTAAAGATCAGAATCTTATTCAGGATAATTTTCGATTTTGTAAGAACGAGATTGTACGATCAGATCAAGATCTTAAGATTCTACTATAATGTTATTTTCTTAATAGTCTTTGTAAAATTATTCAAATCTACAAATTATTATATATCACAAAAAGAAAATTGTATGATTTTTTTTGTGAAAATGTTGTTCTAAAATTATGAATATGAAATGTTTAAAAAAATTAACATGTTATTTTTTAAATTTTATAAAAACATAATCCATAGTTTTGTATTTTAATTTGCGGTTCAAAAAAGTAAAATCATATCGGATTAGATTTTAAAATTATATGGTCAAGATTCGAGATCTTATACGATTTTTTGCTTGCTAAAATCCTACGTATGATTCAAATCATTTTTCTTTGCAATATCGTAAAATCATCATATATTAACAACCATGCCATCAATTACTACAGTCAGTCAAATCACGCGGGAGTTTGCAAAGTAGTTATTTTAGTAAATAATTCTTGGTGACATGGTCATGATCACATGTCGACTATACTCTTATTGGATGATTGTCTCTATATATATTTATTGCTACACTCTTGAATAACCACATTTTCTCTTTGCATGAGCTTACACAAAATAAACAATAACAACCATGAAATTTGCTTTCTTCTTACTATCCCTTTATGCTCTTCTTGGAATTCATCAAGCTCGAAACATAGATGGTATTTGATTAATCATCCAATTTTCTTTCCATAATTTCGTTACTCTAATAGTGCATAATCGAGCTTAGTCAAGTTAATAACACTCACTATGACTAATCAATGTTTTCTAACTTGTATATTTCTTGCAAAACATTGATAACCGGCAAAACACTGTGTATTTCAAGCTTGTGTTTTTATTTAGTAACTTGTATGGATATAACAGGAAAGGAGGTCCTAAAAGGGTGTCTCTCAAGATAGACATTGCTAAAGCCTATGATACTGTGAGTTGGGAGTTCCTTAAGGATGTTTTGATTAAATTTGGTTTTTATGATAAGATGATCAATTTACTTGTGTCAATTCATCTGCTTTATCTATTTGTGTGAATGGTGAATCTCATGGTTACTTCAAAGGGGGAAGAGGTCTAAGACGAGGAGATCCTATATCTCCTTATCTGTTCACATTAATAATGGAGGTGTTTTCACTGATCATGGTTCATAACATCAGTATGTCTGACAGTTTCAAGTATCACTCTGGAGGCAAGGACCTACAGTTGACCCACTTGTGTTTTGCTGATGACCTTTTGGTCTTATGCCATGGTGATGTTGAATCTGTTAAAGTCATTAAAAAGTCCCTTGATGAATTTAGTAAGGTTTCTGGGCTGAATCCTAATCTGTCTAAGAGTACTATCTTTTTTGGGAATATTGATATGGGGGTTCAATTGAGAATTTTGGAAAATCTTCCTTTCCCAATTGGTAAGTTTCCAATTAAATACCTCAGTGTCCCTCTGAGTACTAAAAGACTGAGTTCTGCTGAATGTAAACAGTTGGTAGATAAGGTGAAGGTCAAGGTGGGTGATTGGAAAAATAAGTTTTTGTCATATGTAGGCAGGATGCAGTTAATAGCTTCTGTTCTTGGATCAATGCAAATATATTGAGTTTCTGTATTTCTATTACCTAAATCTACTATCAAGGATATTGAAAGAGTGTTGAAAGGTTTTCTATGATGCCAAGGAGATTTAGCCAGGGGTAAAGCTAAGATTGCTTGGTAACCTGTTTGTAAACCAAAGATTCAAGGTGGTTTGGGTCTTAAAGATTTGTTTTCTTGGAATGAAACTCTGTTAACAAAACAAATAAGGAGGAGAAGCTTTTGGGATGCTAATCATGAGAATAATGATAGTTGGATGTGGAAGATGTTTCTTGATCTTAGAACCAAGGTCAGATCTCATATTGAAATTGTCATTGGTAATGGTCAGTCTACTTCTGGCCCTTTAAGCAATTTTGTCACAAGCAAGGACATGCATTTTAACATGAGTAATTAAACTGTTTTATGGCACAATCTTGTGTGGTTTTCTCAGAGCATTCCAAGGCATAATTTTGTTCTTTGGATGGCCATTCATAGAAGACTAATGACTCAAGACAGAATGCTAGCTTTGAATAATGATAATACTATGAGGTGTTCCTTATGTAAGTGCTTGTATGGATTCTCATAACCATCTCTTCTTCAAGTGTGAATACACTGAAAGAGTGTGGAGTGCTCTCAAAAGGAAGATTAGGTCTACTAATTTACCTCTTGATTGGGCTGATTTAATCAATGCTAGGGTTACACAATGTCATAACCGATCTATAAAGAGTATTGTTAGTAAATTGGTGCTTGGTGCTGGAGTTTACTTCATATGGCAGGAAAGAAATAAAAGACAATTTACAACTGAAAACAGACCTGCTGATGTTTTGTTGGAAACTATCGTGGAAAGTGTTAGATTGAGGCTAATGAGTATCAAAGTTATTAGATCTTATTTTGCCTTAAAAGTCGAGAAAGAGTGGGATATCCAATTTCATTATGTGCCTGATAAACACCTTGTTCAGATGATGCAGAATTAGGAAATCATGAATTAAGCCATGATACTTTGTAAGTTTGGATTGGTGATGGTTCTGTGATTTTTCTTGGAAGAATTGAAGGATAGATGGCTCGTATCCTATGTTTGACTCATTAAGATCAATGAATTCCTAAGCATACCTGCATAAAGGAGTGTTGGGAACAGCAGATGAGGTTCAAGCAATGCTGCAATTCTTGGTTTTAACCATATACAGATGTTCCTTATGTCATCTGAAGCATCTGTATTCTTTAGTTCATCACATAAGATGGCCCTTTATCTTGGATATCTGGATACTTGGTATTTGAGGTTTATTCTTGACTGTATGTAGGCCTTGGTGGAGGTAACTGCAGTTAAGTATAGTAATCATATTACTTAAGTTGAAAGTGGTCCATAAAGTGGGTTTCCTTATTGTGAAGGGTAGCATGAACTAGTAGGGTGGTATATGGTTGTTTGGAATAGTGAGGGGTGTAAGATGACCCTACTTGGTCATTGGAGTGTATCCCCAAAGGGGTTTGGAGATTCTCCCTCAAGGTGTGTGTTCCCAGGATCTTCAAGCCTTTTGTAAAGAGGGAAATGTAAAGATCCTGGTATAGCCCTTGACCGGAATGATGGGTGGCTATAACCTTCTCAATGATGCCTTTCCATTTATTCTCTTAGGCTGTTATGGATGTGGGCTGAATGGCTAAGGTCAGGAAAATGGTTATGGATTGTAATTGAGAGGTTATGGTCTTGGTGCTTTATAGGGTGAATTTGGAGTGCTGCATAAAGGAGATATTATGCAGTTCTTCTCTGTTTCTGTCTAAAGAATGTAGTGTCCGAGATTAGTTGTGACAGAGTTCTTTGTAGTATCATTAGATATCGGGTAGTATTCTTTCTTGTATTCTGGATGGGTATCCCCATGTCCAGTGAATGTTTCTCATATGTAATTGTTCTGAGTTTTAATAATATATTTCACCCTTTTCCACAAAAAAAAAAAAGTAAGATCAACTTTTGCTAATAGCATATCAATGAGTAAATGTTATAAGAGAATATTAGGTTGAGAAATTTGTCCAAAAATTAAGTTTAAATTGAAATAGTTCTTGGTTTTAGTCTCAAAATTTTCAGATTCTTATAAAATAATTGAATTTGTTTGGCGTTTTGAGAAAGATCAGTCAACACCCATTTGTGTATCGAGTTGTGGTAAACTTTTGGAGAAGTTTAAGATGAATACCAAACACCCCTTAGTTCTTAAGATACCATCAACCAAGGTTTTAAAGATTAGAATCTTATTCAGGATCATTTTCGATTTTGTTAGAACGAGATTGTACGATCAGATCGAGATCTTAAGATTCTACTATAATGTTATTTTCTTAATGGTCTTTGTAATATTATTCAAATCTACATATTATTATATATCACAAAAAGAAAATTGTATAATTTTTTTTTTGTGAAAATGCTGTTCTAAAATTATGAATATGAAATGTTTAAAAAAATTAACATATTATTTTTTAAATTTTATAAAAATATAATCAATAATTTTGTAGTTTTTTAATTTGCGGTTCAAAAAAGTAAAATCATATCGGATTAGATTTTAAAATTATATGGTCAAGATTCGAGATCTTATACGATTTTTTGCTTGCTAAAATCCTATGTATGATTCAAATCATTTTTGCTTTGCAATATCGTAAAATCATGAGATATTAACAACCATGCCATCAATTACTACAATCAGTCAAATCACGCGGGAGTTTGCAAAGTACTCCCTCCGTCCCAAAATTATTGTCCACTTTGAATTTTCAAAGTCAAAGTGGTTCAACTTTGACCATAAATATATTTTTTTTATTACATAATACTTGATAAAAAATTATATTATTGAAAAGTACACTTAAAACACAATCCATTTATATATTTTGCATCAAATATTATATAACACCCATAAAAATATTTAAGGTCAAAGTTAAAGAAGAAAGACTAAAAAATTCAACACTGGACAATAAATTTGGGACGGAGGGAGTAGTTATTTTAGTAAATAATTCTTGGTGACATGGTCATGATCACATGTCGACTATACTCTTATTGGATGATTGTCTCTATATATATTTATTGCTACACTCTTGAATAACCACATTTTCTCTTTGCATGAGCTTACACAAAATAACAATAGCAACCATGAAGTTTGCTTTCTTCTTACTATCTCTTTATGCTCTTCTTGGAATTCATCAAGCTCGAAACATAGATGGTATTTGATTAATCATCCAACTTTCTTTCCATAATTTCGTTACTCTAATAGTGCATAATCGAGCTTAGTCAAGTTAATAACACTCACTATGACTAATCAATGTTTTCTAGCTCGTGTATTTCTTGCAAAACATTGATACCGGCAAAACGCTGTGTATTTCAAGCTTGTGTTTTTATTTAGTAAGTTGTCTTGTTTGTAGGGGATGTAATTCAGATGGTAACCGAAGCACTAGATTTTCAATCACTAGACCAAACTACTTATGGTCGAGTCCCAAGAAGACCACCATCACCATCAGTTGCACCTTCACGGGGACAAGACACTTTCGGTCGAGATAAACCTAAAGCACCACCAACACCATCAGTGGCACCCGCACGTGGAGAAGAAACTTTTGGCCGAGATAACCCTAAAGCACCACCAACACCATCAGTGGCACCCGCACGTGGAGAAGGAACATACGGACGAGTTAAGCCTAAAGCACCACCAACACCAGCAATGGCGCCCCCACGTGGAGAAGGAACTTACGGACGAGTTAGGCCTAAAACACCACCAACACCATCAGTGGCACCCGCACGTGGAGAAGGAACTTACGGACAAGTTAAGCCTAAAACACCACCATCACCATCAGTTGCACCTTCACGTGGACAAGAAACTTTCGGCCGAGATAACCCTAAAGCACCACCAACACCATCAGTGGCACCCGCACGCGGAGAAGGAGCTTACGGACAAGTTAAGCCTAAAACACCACCAACACCATCAGTAGCACCTTCACGAGGACAAGCAACATATGGTGGAAACAACCCTAATCCAAAAAGTCGAACCACATATGATAAAGACACAAATGAGCCAACAGGTGTGCTAGCTAGTTGTTTTCGATTTTCTATACTTTATTTAAATGTTCAAATTTTGGTACAATAAATTTAAAGTCATGCATGGTACATACGTCAAATAAAACTATGTATAATAAGTTTCTAACTTAATACTCGCATTTTCTAGCTTGTGTATATAATAAGTAGCCTTGTTTGTAGGTAATGTAATCGAGATGATAACTGGAGAACAAGAATTCCAATCACTCGACCAGACTACTTATGGTCGAGTCCCGAAAACACCACCATCACCATCAGTTTCACCTTCACGAGGACAAGAAACTTTCGGCCGAGATAAACCTATAGCACCACCAACACCGTCAGGAGCACCGTCCCGGGAACAAGGAACTTACGGACGAGTTAGGCCTAAAACACCACCAACACCGTCAGTGGCACCCGCACGTGGAGAAGAAACTTTTGGCCGAGATAACCCTAAAGCACCACCAACACCATCAGTGGCACCCGCACGTGGAGAAGGAACTTACGGACGAGTTAAGCCTAAATCACCACCAACACCATCAGGAGCACCATCGCGAGGACAAGGAACTTATGGCCAAGATAAACCTAGTGAGCTAACAGGTGTGGTCGTTATTTTCAACTTTCTATATTTCATTCGTATGTTTAAAGTTTGCACAAACTCTAAATTCGAAGTCATGGTACAATATAAAGTTTTTAAACATAATATATATCTTGACAGATTTGCTGGCGGCTACACTACTATCACTAAAACAAGATGCCGAGGCCACATATGGCCGAGATAACTCTATAGCGACGCCAAGAAGTAATGATCTAACTCGAGTTGCTCCGAGTGCACCAACCCCTCCAAAACCAGCTGATTCAACACGCCCAACTATAAGTGAATCTCTTTGTGTCGATAGTGGAAATGCGTGTAGCGGACTATTTACATCAGTCTAGACAGAGACCCAAATCGGCTTCGAGCTCCGACGTTGACCTTGGATGATAAGCGACACTCCAATGGGTTACTATCGTACGTCTTTAGAGTATTTAATAAATGGGGCTGACGTGAGAGTTAATCATTTAATGCTTTATAAAAACACTGTTCTTCTTCGATCGTCAAGAGAATAATGTTAACTATAAAAAATAGTACGCACTAGCTTAGCTTTATGTATATTTTATTATCCATGTGAAGATTGTAATAACTTTTTAATTATTCTATAATAAAAAGTTACAACGTGTAACATAATGCGTGTTAAATGAATTTAAACGTTTGATTGTCGCCTTGATGTTCAATCAACGTCCACGTTTCGATTTTAAGAGAAACAATAAGATGTTATGGGGACAAAAATAGATTTGCGATTGTTACTTCTTATAAGATAATGGATATTGAGCGTGTAAAGATGTGGATTAGGACCCAAAAGTCCAAAACATAGAAATAGTTACTCGCACTAGCTACTTATAAATAATAGATGATAACTCAAGCCTAATTATGAGTCTATTAAAGTTCAAAAGATAGAAACAGTAATATTAGATGATAGGTCTTGACTCAAGCCTGATTACGAGTCTATCAAAGTTTTACGAGTTTTACATGAAATATGCATAATAAATAATCGATCAATAAAGAATAACATCTCACGAGATTTATTACCATTCGACATCAATAAAGAATAACATCTCACGAGATTTATTACCATTCGACATCAATAAAGAATAACATCTCACGAGTCTATTAAAGTTTTCTATGGGTAATGTTTGGAAAATATAAACTAACTGTAAGCTGTAAACTGTTGACTTTAAGATGTTAGCTGATAGGCTTGTAGTGATATCTACGAGCTGTATGTTTTTGTTATATAAAAGTTTGACAATGTAACTGCAAGTTGCAATATAAAGTGTAAAATGAAATAAAAAGACATTTGCATGAAAGAAACAAATGAAAAATATAGAAATAGAGAACTCTATCACATAAGCAATATAGTTAGTTATTTTAAAATGACATACTTGTAATAATCATCCACACCCGCATTCCGTTTTAATGTAGTAGTATCACTACGAATTCGTTTCATCCCACAAAGTTCCTTCTCCAAGATTGGAGATTGTTTGTGTTTGTTTCATTGATTGATAAAGTGTCGAGTAATTTGGATGTTTTACGATCGTAGTAAACATGTTTTTACTAGTGTTACTTGAATAATTGTAAAATGTTTAANCCATCAGGAGCACCATCGCGAGGACAAGGAACTTATGGCCAAGATAACTCTAGTGAGCTAACAGGTGTGGTCATTATTTTCAACTTTCTATATTTCATTGATCATATGTTTAAAGTTTGCACAAACTCTAAATTCAAAGTCATGGTACGTAAAATAAAATTATATAAAGTTTCTAAACTTAATAGTATATATCTTGACAGATTTGCTGGCGGCTACACTATCACTAAAACAAGATGACGAGACCATGCCAATAAGTAATGATCTAACTCGAGTTGCTCCGAGTGCACCAACCCCTCCAAAAGCAGCTGATCATGATTCAACACGCCCAACTAGAAGTGAATCTCTTTGTGTCGATAGTGGAAATGCTTGTAGCGGACTATTTACGTCAGTCTAGACAGAGACCCAAATCAGCTTCGAGTTCCGACGTTGACCTTGGATGATAACCGACACTCCAATGGGTTACTATCGTACGTCTTTAGAGTATTTAATAAATGGAGCTGACGTGAGAGTTACATTTAATGCTTTATAAAAACATTGTTCTTCTTCGATCGTCAAGAGAATAATGTTAACTATAAAAAATAGTACGCACTAGCTTTAGCTTTATGTATATTTTATTATCCATGTGAAGATTGTAATAACCTTTTAATTATTCTATAATAAAAAGTTACAACGTGTAACATAATGTGTGTTAAATGAATTTAAACGTTTGATTGTCGCCTTGATGTTCAATCAACGTCCACGTTTCGATTTTAAGAGAAACAATAAGATGTTATGGGGACAAAAATAGATTTGCGATTGTTACTACTTATAAGATAATGGATATTGAACGTGTAAAGATGTGGATTAGGATCCAAAAGTCCAAAACATAGAAACAGTTACTCGCACTAGCTACTTATAAATAATAGATGATAACTCAAGCCTAATTATGAGTCTATTAAAGTTCAAAAGATAGAAACAGTAATATTAGATGATAGGTCTTGACTCAAGCCTGATTACGAGTCTATCAAAGTTTTACGAGTTTTACATGAAATATGCATAATAAATAATCGATCAATAAAGAATAACATCTCACGAGATTTATTACCATTCGACATCAATAAAGAATAACATCTCACGAGTCTATTAAAGTTTTCTATGGGTATGTTTGGAAAATATAAATTAACTGTAAGCTGTAAACTGTTGACTTTAAGATGTTAGCTGATAGGCTTGTAGTGATAGCTACGAGCCGTATGTTTTTGTTATATAAAAGTTTGACAATGTAACTGCAAGTTGCAATATAAAGTGTAAAATTAAATGAAATAAAAAGACATTTGCATGAAAGAAACAAATGAAAAATATAGAAATAGAGAACTTTATCACATAAGCAATATAGTTAGTTATTTTAAAATGACATACTTGTAATAATCATCGACACCTGCATTCCGTTTTAATGTAGTAGTATCACTACGGATTCGTTTCATCCCACAAAGTTCCTTCTCCAAGATTGGAGATTGTTTGTGTTTGTTTCATTGACTATGACATCGTGCGCTTCATCAAGTGTCGAGTAATTTGGATGTTTTACGATTGTAGTAAACATGTTTTTACTAGTGTTACTTGAATAATTATAAAATGTTTAAATTGAATACGTGTAAAAAGAGGTTTACGAAAATGCTTATAATACTCGTATACTAACATATTTGAACAATATATTAATGTATTTGAACCTCAAATGATAAATTCATTAAAGTAGTAGATACGTAAAGAATTATTTTAAATGGAGTGTGGAATACTTTATACTAAAGAGTAAAGACCTATGTTGCTGACGATTTAATGTAAATAGTTGAGGCTACATTAGTAATTTAAGAAACAAAACTCTCTTCAAAAGCCAAAACGCTTTCTAATAGAACGTTTCAAATTTGGAGCTTTTCTAAAAAGAAAAGCTAAAATCTAGTGTCTCGCCAAACAAAATTTTTTCAAGGTTGGAGCTTTATTTTCACATTAAAAAGTTTATAGTTCTAAAAATCTCTTAAAAGCTCTTTACCAAACAGTCCAATAGTATCACAGCTTTAGGTATTGATAGCGTAAGAAAGCTTCAACCCAACTTATACTCTACACCGGCCTAACACAAGCCCACCGAGGCTAAGATTTGACAACAGGTCTGGAAAGCACTTTCCCAGGCTACGCTTGGGTAAAACCTACCTATAAATGAAAGGATTGTGTGTAAACAACACAACGGTTTTCACACTTATCTTTGTAGAAATGCTGAAGGGTCACACCGGTGCACAGTAAATAGAACAGGAAAGTGGAAACGATAAATGAGCCACAAAATAAAATGAGAGTAATGAGGAAATGAAAATATAGTGTTATTTCATTTAGGGGCTAAATAGTAATTACCCGAAGTAAAATATTTATCCGGGATAAATATTAGACGGTAATAAACGACAAAAACAAAACACAAAACCCTAAGGGTTGTGCTCGTCGACCGGATCCCCTAGGAGGGGGAGTTTGAGTTTTTGTCAAACTCGAATACCTGTTTTACTCCCCCTGTCCCAATATTATTGTCCATGTTTCATTTTTGGGATGTTCCAAATTAATTGTACACAATTAAAAATAGATAGAAAAATTTGATGTAGATTACCATAATACCCTGACTTGATATTATTATTAAAAATTAAGAAAAAAACAATAATTAATTAAGTTAAGGGTAAAACTATCATTCTGTAAAAAGTAAGAAATATAAAGCAATAATCATTATGCTTTTCTTAAACTGCGTGTTTTTTTTATTGAGGATAGTTATTTTTGGACGGAGGGAGTACAAGTATTCTGGAAACGTCCTTAGGAGCCTGTAAATACAAAGGCTTCCTAAGGGATTTCATAACTCTCCTTATAACCCTAAAAATCCCCTCTCATCATCTCCTCTTTTGTGAGATCGGTCGAATAAGCCACAAGCGTTTCAAAACCCTTGTGATCTGATCCAAAGTTGAACAAAGACGGCTTTCACAATTCGACTTTCACTGGTCGACTTCCCTATTCGACTTTTTAGTCAATTAGGGGTTTACCCTGGTTTCGTGCTCGCCTAACTTGCATAGGTTTGGATCCCTAGTTCTACCTTTGCAGTACAGGTGGATACATGACGGTGTCTGAGTGGTAATATTCAAAAAACCCTCAGGCGAGATCGTGAATCATCAAGATAGACAAGAAGGTGTTATGTGCTGATCAAGAACGGTTTAAAGGAGTTTAAGCTAGTAGGAATAACAAGTAAGTAATCCTAAACACCTTTTATACGTATTAGCTTAGGTTATATCCTTGATTATAAGATCTAACTATTAAGGTTTTGGTCTGCACGGCTTTATATGTTTATTTTCCGCTGTGCATGTTTTATAGCCATGCGGATGACCACCAGAACCCTACAGCAAACAGGCCTAGGCAAGTAACACGCTTGGCGAGCTAGGCCAAGGTCGTTACCACAAATACTACGTGTCACTACCTCATTCAAAGAAAGGTAGTGCTACAACCATGCATGGATCACTCCATGCACCTAACTCAACCAAGGATGATATGCCACGTGTCATCCTTGCCCCTTTCCATGATGGCCACCACATGGGTTATCCTGGCCATTGTATCGCTTTTACGATTACTCATAACCCTAAGGGCATCCCTATAAATACTTAGTCATTTCCCTGAAATGGCTCAAGCAACAAGTCATTATTCTCAGACGAATAATACGCACACTAAACTCAGTCGACTCGTGAGTGTTACCCTAAATTGTAACTCCGGTCATACCTTGGGGTCCTTATCGAACATGGAAAGCCAAACGATCGACCATCCCCAAATCCTCAATACGTACCTTACGTAAAAAGGTATAATCCACTATAAATTTGATATCCTTCGGTAATCGGCTACTTTGTCAGTGATTCAGAGGGAATCCAATCTATTTATTTTTTACCGGTTTATTATTTTTTTTTAAATTGGTCTTTTCTTTTTATCCCATATAGCCTACAAAATCCTAGTCGTCAATGTTGATTTAACCATCAATCAACTAATATTGTCTCATCAACATAACTATTTGTTTTAACATTAGAGAACATTGTTGTCTTCGAAAATAATTGATCAAAAACTTGCCGCTCCTACCAAATTCACAAGCCATAACATGAAAAAAACCCGTCACAAAGGAGGTCATCAAGCAATATACAACTTTGCCACTCAGTACAACTTTATGTTCGTACCTACAACGAAAAGAAGAAGCAAACAAAATCAAATGAAGATGAGAAATATCAATATTTGCTCCAGTTTGTGCGTCTAAAAAAACTTTCCGTTCAAGCTGCAAGAAAGTATTAGATCATTAGAACAAGAGCCAAGACAAAACGATTGCATAAATATTAGTTGGGCAGTGTAGGTCATAGTCAAAATGGCTGGACTTCAACGTGTTGCCTAAACATGAGTCATTCTATGTTTACCAGTTTCACATCAAAATCTATATTTGTATGGCAACTAGAAGATATAGTTGTGTGACAACACAATTAAGATTGCCTATGTATTTATAATAAATACATAGCTTAATAAACAAGCAATACATACCATGACCCTAATGGAGCCAAACCCAAAATTAGGTGGGCCAACCTAGTCATCTAATACTCCCCCGTAGTTTGAATGGGAGTCTTACGGACGAACAAACTAAAACATATGTTGAAAACCACTTCTTCTTCTTTTCTTCTATCATATTTTTTGTTGTTTGTTTGAACGGAGGCACAATTGTATTTGGCAGCATAGTTATTTATAGCTTGCGGCTTCTTCATGTGCGTGATTTATTTTATTTTATTTTATTTTTAAATGTTATGGCTTGCTTTGCCTTTAGGCAAGAGCGGAAATTTTGTGACCAACTATTTTTGAAAAACGACAATGATCTCCGGTGGTAAAACAAATATTAATATTGAAGAGACAAATTTTGTTTATAGATGGCTATATCAACATAATTTGGGATGCATTATGACGGCTAGATTTTTTTGTGTTATAGGTTTTATGATTTGGATTAGATAAAAAGACTAATGAAACGAAAATATAAAGCAAGAAAAAAGTAAATAAATCGGGATCCCTCCGAATCATCGCGAGTGACCGAGGATTGGAGGACAACTATTTGTTTTAGGTTGAACCTAAAGTTCCGATACCATGTAAAATAGCAAAAGAGTAATAATATTGAATTGTGTTTTGTTTGACTAGATAATCAGGATTGCCTATCTATTTATAATAAACACATAGCTTAATGAACAACCAATACAAACCTTAACCCTAATAGACTCAAACCAGCAATTAGGTTTGCCAATCTAGTCATTTAACAATATTTAGGCTGAGAATCTATTTTAGTTGATTTCTCTTGTCGTATACCCTAATTCGATTGGAAGCTGTATTGATTTCGACATTTCATCAAATCAGAGAGAATACACCAGTTAGTCCTTAAGAGAATAAAGTAAACACGAACTGGAGACGACAAGTATCTCGCGTGCTGCAATATTGTGGCTTATTAAGTGCATATTGTCCGGAATAAAGTGTAAGATAAAGTGGAATTAATGTTGTTGTGGTCCTGTTTGGTGTCACAGGTAAGTGGGCTTCGAGCTAGTGTAGAAAAAAATGTGAGGAAATAACTTGCAATCCATTACCGAGAGTTTCAAATGATTGTACGGATCAACCATCAAACGTATGTCTACATTGATCAGACATTTCATCACGTGGAATAAAAAGTTGAAGACAAAGTTATGCTCGTCAACATTACGCGATCCCAAGTAGTTGTGACGTCCCTAATCATCAATAAAGGCAAGTATCGGATGAATAGTTTATCCATTGTACGTAGTTGCTTCACTGATTCAAGAGTTAAGGTGTTGCAGTAGTTCGTTGGATTGGCATAATTAGGCGATTTTTCTTTTGTTGCTGATTCATATGACTTGTAAAATAGTAATTATGCCAAATTTCTTGATTTGAAAATTTTCAATCTGAAAATTTCTTGATTTTTTTTACGCTTTTCAAAAACTAGTTTAAGATGAAATCTTAAACACTATTATTAGATTGCTAGGCGCGTATAGTTATAGGCGGCGTAAAAGAAAAACACTATATATATCCTCGATAACATTTTTATAACACACAACTAAAAATACCATTAACTACGACCATCGGTTGAACACGCTTGAGTTGCAAAGTGGTTATTGATTCTTAGTAACTAGCTAGGTCATGTTGATACATTGACTATATTCTAAATGGAAGTATGGAGTTTTTTCGATCTTTTAAATATAAAAGTCGGACCATCGAATTGATGTTTAACATGTTTTGATTTAATAAAAAAGAGAGCCAAATAACTTATGAACCGTAGATTGAGATCGATGTGTGTCGAAGATAGATATTGACATACTCAGCTTGTCGAAATCAGCACAAACTGAGAATGACATCTCAAGTGATGCCATATGCGGATATTGTGGTTCGAGTACTTAGTTTATGCGCCAGTATCTTGTTCGCGTGTCAACTGCATGTGAGATATATGCTTTATATCCGTTCATCATTTTATTCGAGATCGGAATAAAGGAATCCATGATTCATCGTTTGGTTCAATGACAGTCACTAAATTCTATGTAAACGCAAATTCTAGGGTTCTTTTTATTTATTTTTTTTGAATTTGAATTTGAATTTAAATTTTATTTATTTATTTGTTTTTTGAATTTGTGTTTAATTTTTAATCTTATGATCACAAAAGTCTTAACTGTAAGAACCTTTTTTTTTTTTTTACCAGACCACTATTGTGGATTTTCAATGACAAAAATTTTAAAATCTTGAAAGTTTACTCGCTAAACGTGTCTTTTTGTGAATCAATAATTAAAAGCATGTAAAAATGAATTGAAACTATCAAACTAAAGACTTACGGAGTATAAAGGACCTAATATTTAAAGGCTAATATGGGGTTATGCTTAAGATTATATTGATGCCATAAGTGGAGTTTCGTAGAAATTTGTAACATTATGTTAAGTTGTAATTCTTGTAAATCACCAAAAACACATGTTAACCACGTCGAAATGATAAAAGAAGTGATGATTATATTGTTATGATGTCATAACACCATTTTAGGGTGTTAATTTTCAAAAAGGAAAATTTATGTTATAAGCTACTAGTTATAATACCCGCGCACGCGCGGGTTTTTTTTTAAAATTTTTTGAATGATATATTTTTATTTATTAAAAACCAAATAATTTTATCTTTAAATTTGTTTTGTTGATATACTACATAAGTAGAAGATAAACACAAAAGATAAAGATAAGATGCAACTAACGATAAGATTAAACTTTTTAAATGATTATCTTTAATAATAAAAAATTATAATAAATTTGTTTTGTTGATATACTATATAAGTAGAAGATAAACACAAAAGATAAAGATAAGATGCAACTATCGATAGGATAAAACTTTTTAAATGATTATCTTTAATAATAAAAAAATTATAATTAAAATCATAATTAAAAAATTATTACTAAAAAAGGAATGGTTCCATTTTTTTAAATGAAAAATTCCCAATAGGGGTTTTGTTTTATTATATAAAAGATCTGCGAAACCAAACGCCCATTATGTCCTAGCTTATTCCGACCGTTAGCTTATAACAAGCTAACCCGTTTTCTAAATAAGCTCCATGTTAATTATGTGTTCCTAGGTATTAAAATCTAGCCAGGAACCTATTTGGAACTCGAGGAAGGTTATAAGCCAAGTTAAGGTGAGTAATGTATATAAAGTGTATATATGGGTCCTTAAGAACCCGCAAGATGTTTCACATGTTTTGTGGTATACATGTTTACCTTTTGTTGAAAGTTTAGTACTACAAGTCGTGTTACGGGTTTATGTTAAAAATGCTTATATAAGTTGTAATGCATATTATGTTCTAGTTACTTCCTAATTACAAGTCTATGTGTAAGTTGTCTCCCCCGTAATAACCCTTGTGGTCTCAATGTCATATTTAAGTTCATATGATGTATTATTACATGTTTTGACGTCCTAGGTGGGAGACGTGTCTATAAGTGACTTTTATGGCCCAAACATGGAATTAGACTACCTATGTAGATGATTTGTACGATTATATGGTTATAATCCGAAAAAGGGAATTAGACGTCCTATGTGGATGACTTGTGTTATATAGCGATCATAAGTTCCGAAATGGAACCTAGACATCCTAGGTAGATGAAATATGCTCTTATAAGACCTTACTTCACGAAATGGGAGTTAGACGTCCTATGTGGATGACTGATGTGATTACAAGTCATATTAAGTTTCCGAATATGGAACTAGACGTCCTTAGTGGATGATTGGTACATAATGTTATTCTTATGCCCGAAATGGGACTAGATGCCCTATGTGGCCAACTAAAGCAATTATAGTATAATTGTTCCTAAATTGGAACCATTATGTCCTAAGTGGATGACTAGCGTGTACATGACATTCATACTATCCGTATGCAAATTAATGAAGTATACGACCTCCTCTTAGAGAGAAGTTATATAGGAGTGCTCTTTCATGCCTATGTACCATGTTATTATTACAGATTATATGCGTTTTCTCACTAAGTAATTTGCTTACGTTGCTTCATTTATGTTTTTTTTCTTATAGGTGAGACTTGTGGCTTAAAGCTAAAGGGTAAAGATGTTTCGGGTTAGCTACCGGTGGAGCTCGTGTGTAAACAAGCATTTCTTAACCCTCTATTATTACCACTTAACGCCCTAGGAAAGTTTTTGTGTCATGTGATGTAAGTGTGCATAAAATGTATTGCTAAAACTAGTACATGTTTGTGTTATGTAGTTAAAGGGGTGTTTGGCACTATGCCATTCCAACCCATTTTGACCCGTTATGATTTAGTACGGGTCTAGCGGAATAGTATGTACTATGTACAGTGGCTAAAGTGAAATATATGGAGTTTTAAACTATTCTGGAAAGTTCGGAATAATTTCAGGTCTGGGAAGTGTGTTTTTCGGAAAACAAAAATTTGGGCAACAATAGCCTTCAGTCGTTTTTAATATACGTTAAATACTTTTAAAATAAATATTAGTTTTAAACTTTCATCTATTAAAATATCTTTTACTATGTACGTTAAATATAAATAAGAACTCATGTTATCCTATTTAAAAGTTTAATTTATACGTACACGGGTTTGAATATTAAATAAAGTTAAATTATTATTAACGGTAATATAAATATCAAATGGTAAGTACGAGTTACTGTGATATGAAAATAAATATATGCGATTGTACTTATAACTACTCATGTAATTATTATTTAAAGTTTATATACGGATATCCGGAAAAACATTTTTAAAAAACTTTACGGGGTATATTTTAACTCCATCAAAACTCCATCAACGCTCATTATGTGCTACTAAACTCGCACATTTTGTACAACATGATATCAATAGTTAAAGTTAAACAACAACATCAACTTCAACATTAAGATCTATGTCAGCTAAACAAAGTTAAATCTTTCACCCAATAAAATTTTTACAAAATATTAATTGATATTAATACATAATGAAAAACTAATGCATACTTATTAGTTGTACTTATATCGTAATTTTCACGGGTAAATTCTTATATATTCATATAATAAACAAAAAATTTAAAATAAATTTGATTTATGTGTAAACCCATGTGATCAAAGAACCTTTTATCCACTAACATTATAAGGAGACACGCTCAATAATCAAATACAAGGTCGATGCCATGGTAATATATACAATTTCTGCTAACTATTTTTCTTACTTTCGCACCTGTTAATACTTTAACTTTTTAAAATATACATAAGATTTTCTGTTTTTAGACGATAATACTATTTAATTAAATTTTTTTGGAAAAACCCCGTGCGTGCACGGGTATTACAACTAGTATCATAAAAAGAAATAACATGTCCCATTTGGTAACAATCTCGTATATTCAAACTATATATCACAGTTACTCATTCTTTTATTTTTAAATTTACAAATCCACAAAAAGGTGTAGATTGGCAGGAACACCCTGACCCCGGGTGCCTTTTGGCACCAGCCATTGTCCACCCCACAAGGAATAGCTCCGGGCAACTCTCCTGGCCTAGTGGGGCACCAACTGGAGTGAGCCGAGACTCTCGGACTCTTGAGCTCTTTATCCACAAAGTCTCTCCAGTGAGCCCATAGGTTTTGCGGAGGTGGGTACCTATCTGAGAGCAAAGTGCCATGGATGGGATTCGAACCTGAGTCAATTGACTCAAGAATGAAAGCCCCACCCACTGGACCAATGCCCCAGTGGTATTTTTAAATTTACAAATAACAACAAGATATATGTTGTTTTCTAAAAAAGCATATATAAAATATAGAGCGTATAAAGTTTGGGGGTTATATAATAACTTTATAAAGTTACTAAAAATAAAAACTAATATGTTTATTTAAGGCTATAGAAATTAATTGAAATTTAATAACTAATGTTTTATTAATTTTTTTAGAACGGCAAATTTTATTAGAAACACTCTAGCAAGGAGCTAGAAAACCGACATTACATAGGAATTGTCCAAGCTTTTATTGGATCAAAAATCCAATCGATCCAATTGGGATTGATTTTCCTATTCTTGTGAAGAAACAACGAGTGAGAAAGAATCTTAATTTTCTCAATGCGAGTATTTTTTTCTAGGGGGTTTCACATCAAAACAAACCCGGTTGCGATAGCGCCATATAATCCAAAACGTGGTTAGGATTACCCCGTCAAAAGTAGTCTTGGATGGAAAGTTAAGGTTTCCGAGTCCCCCCTACAAGAGATTAGGTCGTGCAAAGTATTCGGGAAATTGGGTAAACGCCACTAAGTCTTCACCATTGACCAAAGATTCGAAGCTAAAGTGCATTCCACGAAAAGATGATGTTTGCTTCTGGCCCATGATCACAAATCGGACAACGACGAATCAAGATCAATACCACGTGCGTCAAGGTTGCATCTAGTAGAAAGGCGATCGTTGGCTAAGTGCCACGAGTGGATATTAACTTTGATTGGAATTGAATTATTCCATAATCACATCATTTTCCGAAACTAGAAGGAAGTTGTCTATTGATTTTCTCATGTAGCGAACCTGGTAAATATTGGAGGCATCTAATAAGCAATTCCAAGTATTAGGGGTTGTCAAAGGGGTGAAATCATGAACGTTTTTATACACATTTTAGTTTTTCTTATAAAATTGTCACATTTGTTTTTATACACATTTTTCTTTTGCCGAAAAAAATTTAAATGAGTTTAATCAAATTATTTAAGTTTGACTTATTATTTTCCAATTAGATGACTATATTTTTTAGGTCCCAAAATTGAGTTATCCTGCTGTTCTAATTGAAAAACATCTTGATAGATTTGAATTAATATTTTGTATTTTCTCGTATTATATAAGAAATTTGGTACCAAAATTTAAAACTATTAACTAATAACTTATATCTTATACTATTACTCCATTAAAGGTTTTAATACTACGAATCAGTATTTGATTCGTAACTACTTTTTAGAATGAATGACCTTGGTACTTTTCGCTCATATCTTAAGCATCTTTCTTGCTCAATCTCGACCGGCATCTTAAGCATTTTTCGGGAATGATGGTTATTGTTTTTTTTGGGAGACTCTTGTGAAAACTTAGCATTCGTAGATGGGGAGCACGTGCACGAGTCAAATTTATGTGGGAGAAAATATCTTTATGATATAATTTTCAAATGCCGGTCAACATGAATTAATATTCTTGTTCTTCAGTTCTAGGATTCATTAGTGGTATTAGTGACGACGAAAGGAAGATGTTTCATCTATTTGAGTTGAATTGCTTCGAAGCCTTTGTTTTTAGCGTTGCTTGAGTTACTTGAAATGCATGGAACTGCGAAATATTTGCTGACATCAAACATACTGGTGACTGATGTTCTCCATTGGCTGGTGCTTGTTTTGTTATGTTGTTTTCATTATTTGGTTTGTAACTTTGTATTTATATAGCTTCTTGCTAACGGGTTTTTATGTCATCAATAAAATGGTGCTTCAAAAGAATTTCATATAACTGTAATTAATTTTACTTTTCTTCTGACAAAACAAAGATGATCACTGAAATACATATACTAAAGATTCCAATAATTGTGGTATCGATAGTAAGTTTGTATATAGAACTAATATTATTCACTCTTCATGTTTTTATACGAGTGGTGTCTCTCAAGATTTAATTTGTCAAATTCACACTTAGAATTTAGAAGATAATACGTTACTGACTAAAAATCTACAATGATCAAACTTGAACTAGCTACCAAATCATGCATGCATGCTTGACTTAAAGATACCACGAGTCAGCTGTTAATGCGATATATTTGTTTTCAGCGGTTTCTAATATTTGAATACTCCATATAAAAGTTTGATTATCAAATTGATGTTTGTTGTTATTGTTATTGTTATTGTTATTATTATTATTATTATTATTATTATTATTATTATTATTATTATTACAAAACCAAGAAAACCAAAAACTTACAACGAAATAGATTTAGCTGAATTCCTTTGATCTGATCTATCGGTTTTGATATGGATCAAAGAATGATATCGACATGCACCAAGTCGTAGCAGGCACAAACTGAAAACGACATCTCAAGTGATGCCATATGCCGATATTGTGGCACGAGTGCTTAGTGTTCGGGCCAGTATGTTTCACACGCATGTCAACTGTGAGATTCCATATATATATGTGCTTCGTATCCGTTCATCGATCAATTTATTCAAGATTGGAATATGGAATGCATGGTTCATCATTCGGTTCGATGACAACCACTTAATCTATGTCGAACAATTAATTAACGCTTGTTTCTGGAAATTTTGTTTAACTATGATCTTATGGTTTCTAATATTAAACTATCCGATCAATTGTCTATTACTTACCCAATAAAATTTTTCAAAATCCGTTAAATTTTGACTCCTAAACGTGTATATTTGTGAGTGCTAAGATTAAAAGTATGTGAAAACGAATTAGAACTATCAAACTAAANTTATTATTATTATTATTATTATTATTATTATTATTATTATTATTATTACAAAACCAAGAAAACCAAAAACTTACAACGAAATAGATTTAGCTGAATTCCTTTGATCTGATCTATCGGTTTTGATATGGATCAAAGAATGATATCGACATGCACCAAGTCGTAGCAGGCACAAACTGAAAACGACATCTCAAGTGATGCCATATGCCGATATTGTGGCACGAGTGCTTAGTGTTCGGGCCAGTATGTTTCACACGCATGTCAACTGTGAGATTCCATATATATGTGCTTCGTATCCGTTCATCGATCAATTTATTCAAGATTGGAATATGGAATGCATGGTTCATCATTCGGTTCGATGACAACCACTTAATCTATGTCGAACAATTAATTAACGCTTGTTTCTGGAAATTTTGTTTAACTATGATCTTATGGTTTCTAATATTAAACTATCCGATCAATTGTCTATTACTTACCCAATAAAATTTTTCAAAATCCGTTAAATTTTGACTCCTAAACGTGTATATTTGTGAGTGCTAAGATTAAAAGTATGTGAAAACGAATTAGAACTATCAAACTAAAGACATATAGCAACTAGTACAACTTTATATCGTTGAACGATCAATTGTCTATCCCTCAGTTGATCTCATTAACCTATTAGTTCTTAGATTAAGCGTGTTCGTTTGTCTAACCTCGTTGCTTAATTCTTCCCGTAGGTGTATTTTATCGATTAGGGTTTCAATTTTTCTAAGGTTTCGTCGTTGTATGCGGTGCCTTTTTTTCTTCTTCTGGTTTAATCATTATGTTTGTTGCATTAACTGCTCTCTACTATTGTCTTAGTCTATTAGAATTTCAAACCTAATTCGACCTTCATTAAATTCATGTACTACGAGATGATCGTGTGTATTAGGGTCTTCTTGTTCGACTGCGGAGGGTACTAAGGGTTTCTTTTGGATGGTTTAATCATGAAGCAAGGTTCTTGGGTTCCGGAGGGGAAGGGGATGGAAGTAATTAAGAAGATTGAGAATATAGGGACGAGTGCATCGAATAATGATGTTTCGAATTTAAAAAGTAATGTGCAAGTTATTGAAATTCAGGTGAACGATGTTGTTTTAAACGAGAAGTCGAATGCTCATAGTGGTGCTGGACTGGAACCATTCCCGAGCTTAATGGAACTAGATGCATATTTTCGTGTATTATAGTGACTAATATTAGAATGTTATGTTAACAACATTAACATATTGATTACAACATAATCAAATCAAGGCGGAAGCGCGTTAATGAAATTAATCGACACGAAAACAATTCCAAGTTATAGATCTTCAAGCAACATTTTTCAATCAAATCAACAAATTATACGTCATATAATTCATGATCTATTACGCATACACAATTCTTCAGAATTTCTGTAAGCATAATAACACATAAAATCAAGAGAACACTTACATTGATTTGATGAACCACACATGGATTGATCCCCCGAGACCTAACCTATATGGTCAATCCAAATGATCTGCATTATCATACACAACATGAATCAATGTCACACACCTAAAACAGCCCCTAATGAGTTAACACAACCCAACACTTATATGAAATCCATGCTTGCAAGGCGATATCACAACACGTATTGATACTAGACAATAACTAGGATAATACAAGAACAAGACAAGAACTAAGAGTTCTAGGGTTTGATCCCTATACCTCATGGCGGTAAATGGTGGGTAGGAGGGGAGTGAAAAATGTTTTAGGGTTAGGAGAATGACGAGCATCAAATGTCTAAATATAAGTACCTTTGAAAGCTAGTTAATACTTTCCTAACTTAACTTATGGGCTTATTGGATTTCAACCTTATGGGCTTATAATAACTAGTTTATTTAGTCAATATCAAACACCTAAATGGGCTTGCAACACAAGTCCATCTCATTTCCCATTAGTCCTAGGTTAACTCACTTAGTTACTCTCCCGAGTACCTGACTCCGTAAGTCTTTATTGTGATACTATGTATGCTACATATACATATATATGATCTCTGTGCATGTTGGCATGTGACCTCATAGGACAATGAACGTAACCAACCATATTAGTTATTTGTTGTCCCGTGCACACTAAAATCTAACAGAGCTTATTAGAGGCATTTGGCAGGCTAAGCCCTACTTTGGAGCAAGTATCGCCTTGCTAGAACTATGATGAACTCTAAAGGTGTTTTCTTTTTTAAGTTTAGTTCTAAGACGTGATGGATATGATACTTGAAAATGGTCCATGGTTTATTCGTAAATGCGCCATTAACTTTGAAAAAGTGTCTTCGGATGCGAATTTATTGGAAGAAGACGTGTGCAATATTCAGGTGTGGGTTAAATTACATGATATTCCTATCACCGGGTTCACAGAGGATATGTTCAATGCTATTGCAACAAAACTTAGTATCCCATTGATGTTAGACACTTATACCTTAGCTATGTGCATGAAATCATGGGGTAGGTTGATTTATGTGAGAGATATGATTGATTTACAAGCTGATGTTGACATGAAAGAAACACTTGTGATGGCAGTTTCGTAAATAGAGGAAGATGTGTATATTATTAACACTATTCGTATTGAGTACGAGTGAAAACCACCAAGATGTTCAAATTGCAAGTTTGTTTGTGTTTTTTTTTTTTTTTTTTTTTTTTCATATTTTGGACCAGTGTCCAAAGAAAGTCGTCTTGGACGTGTTGAAGAATGTGACGACCCAAAGGAAACGGTACATAGAACACATAGTGGTTCGAAATCTCACATGGTCTATAGACTAATTCAACCTAGTAATAAGAAGACTAAGATGACACAAAAGAAAACAAAGGGAATGAATGCTAAAAAAAAGATGCTAATACTACTAGTACATCGAATTCTTTTGAATCTTTAGGCAATATGGTGGACATGGACGAAGGAGGGGGTATTGACCGAAATAAAACCCTTAGTGCCCAAGAGGCGAGTCATGTGGATGGCAATGGGAAAAAGGATGAACATACGACCGAAAATACTACTCCCCCCGTCCCATATTAAATGTCCACTTTGACATTTTAAAGTCTTTTTCTATCAACTTTGACTTAAAATATTTTTATTTGTGTTATATAATATTTGATGCAAAATATATGAATGAATTGAGTTTTAAATGTATTTTCGTTAGATATAATTTTCATCAAGTATTATATAATACAAACAAAAATATTTAAGGTCAAAGTTGAAGAAAAAAGACTCCAAAAGTGAAAAGTAGACATTTAATGTGGGACGGAGGAAGTATTAGGTTGTGTGATCAGCATCTAAACGAAAAGGGAGTGACTTTGGAATCGGCATCTATGCCTAGTACTTCAATGGGAGATCAAGAAGGAAATTCAGATAGTGAAGTTGGTGAGATATATGTTGAAACGGATCGATTCATAGTTTCCTTATCGAATCGAGCAGGTAATGGTGCGAATGATACAAGTCTTCTTGAGGATGAAGATTCTAATATTTATGATGGTTACGAGAATGATACTTTTGGATTAGCCGACCAAGAGTTGGCTTTTTGTAACGCGTTCTTTGATGTCAAGTTAAACGATAGGGTTAGTTTGGTGTTATTGTGAGTTAAATGTAATCTTGTCGTTAGTTGTTGTTTTATAATCGTAGGATCATAAGTTTGGGTGTTATTCTTATGATATTTTTGTAGTTCCAAATACCCTTTGTCTTTGGTTGCGAATTTGTTCAGCTCTTGAATTCCTGCCTTAACCGTGTTCTCCCTTGGCTAGCGCTTGTTTTATTATTTGGTTTGTATTTATGTAGCTTCTTACTAACGGGGTTTTTTTGCGGTCAATAAAATGCTGCTTCAAAAGAATTTCATTTAACTGTAATAAATTTTAGCTTTTTATGATAAAACAAAGATGATCACTGAAATACATATACTAAAGATTCCAATAATTGGGGTATCCGTAGTTTGTATATACAACTAATATTATTCAGTCTTCGAGTTTTTATACAAGTGGTTTCTGCCAGGTCGTCAGGATTTCATTTGTCAAATTCACACTTAGAAAATAATACTTCAGTGACTAAAAGATTAAAATGATTAACTTGCAACTAGCTACGAAATCAGGCATGCTTAACTTAAAGAATACCACGAGTCAAGAGTTTTAATAGTTATTAATGCAATATATTTGTTTTCTTTCGATAATAGTACAAATATTATAATGGTTTTCCAAACAAGGTGACAAGGGTGGGTGGTTTGCCACGTACATATATAGAAGTATGGAAAAACAAAATCACCAAAATATACATAGATCGCCATGACGTAAAGTTCGAAACCACAAACGCGATACATACATGCATGTCCGAGTCTGAGAATGCATTTAACCTAAGCTTCACGTTACTAAAATTTAAGATTCGGGATTTGCAGAAGTACATATTTTTGCTGTAACATGTTTGGTATATGTCACTGAAATAGTTTTATGTATAGTATTACGCATGTGTTGAAACCAAATAAACAAGAAATTAATAACTGATCAATCACATTAACTTTACTTATAAATGTTACCATCCAATGAAATATATAGAACTAAAAATTAACACAATGGAATCCTTTAACACTATGAACATGCATAATCGCGAAAGTGATGCATGCACAATATTGTTAAAACACTTTGAAAGTTTTAAAACACAATAGTCGTTACATACTTACATTAACAAAAGTATGATTTGCATTGGTATATTACTAATTAAAAGTCAACTTTTTGACCTTCCACTGCACGGTCAAAAAGAAAAACCAATGATTAGTTAGTCAAAACAGGTGGGAGGTTATAAAGAAGTTGTTAATGATTTAGTCTAAACGTATCTAATATCAGTTGACTGTACTATTATTGGATGGTTGCATGTATAAGTAGTTATCATTTCACTCCTGAATAATCATTCTAACACTCTCTACTTTGCATGAACCTATTCAAACAAAAGATAACAATATATCAACTATGAAATTTGCTTTCTTCTTCTTAGCTTCCTTTGTTCTTCTTGAAACTTATCATGCTCGACATCTACATGGTAAGTCTTTTAGTAGTGTAATCGATTCATTTTTGCTCAAAACTTTCCTTGATTTATAGCATTAAGAAAAAGGATATTTCATTGATTAAGTGTTGGTTTACTATAGTTTTATCTTCTATATATTGTCCAAAAAAAATCTCACAAAATTGTAATTAACTCATTAACTTGTTTGCAGACGTGTTTGTGAACAGAAGATTTAATCGACCAACACCTTTGCATGCAGCGGGGATAATTCAAATGGTAGCACGCGGAGAAGAACCGCCATTGTTGCAAGACAAAACGACGTATGGTAGAGTTAACAGTTCACCACCACCACCACAAGGAGGATCGACACGAGGCCAAACAACTTACGGTCGTATTAACCCCAAAGCACCACCATCACCATCAGTAGCACCCTCACGGGGTCAAACGACTTTTGGTGTAGAGAACCCAAATTTTACACGTCAACTCACACACATACGAGCCCGAACCCAAGTGACTTAGACTTACATGGTATTTATGGTCGAGATGACCCTAGAACACCACCTAGTCCCGAAGCAAATGGCTCACAAGGACATGCTATATATGGTCGAGATAACCCGAGTGTACCAACCCATCCAAAACCAGCCGACCCAATTCGTCCAGTGCTAAGCGAATATGCTCGCATTGACGGTAGAAGTGAATCAACTGATTTATCGACGTCGATCATGAATTTGCTAGCATCTTACGCCATTAGACTAGTTGACTTAATTATGGGGCTAATTAACGTGTAATTTAAGTTTTTGTAACTTACAAAAATGTATGTCTTGATCATAATAATTGTAAAAAGGTTCCTTATAATCTTTTATCGTCTTTAGCTCAAATGCTTTTTTTTGAAAAACTCTTACTTATGTTTAGTCATATTAAAACTAGAAAGATGATTAAGATATTTAAAGTTGCTTTTAATATTATGATTAAACATGTATACAATTAAAATAGGAGAGATCATTTTGATACCAAGAGAAAAATATCACCTGCTTATTTTTTTAATTGAGAAAAAAAAAGTGAGATTAATAGTTTAACTAAGCATACAATTACATTCATTTTTTTTTATAATTTAAATATCTTATTAACCATTAATCGTCAACTAAAACAAATTATAACGTTGCGACGAACATTTTAATTTCTTTCCATACATGTGCACTTTCATATACTTTCAACGAATTAAATTATTTTTATTTTTTTTCTAGGATTTTTGAGTATTGAAATTTACATAATATATAACATGTGAGTTAACACAAATTTGAAATTTTGAACTCTAAAGACCTATATTAAAATGGGTTTTGTTAACCACGTACAACCCTACGAATTGTGGCTAAGCCTTTTAATTTGTGTAAAATAGTATTTAATGAACTCAGTATTTCAATATCTATACATATTTAATGATTATAATTATAGAATATATTGTTAAACATGGAATGTTTTGTGATAATTATTGCACATCTATACCAAAAATGTGTTAATTCCTAGGAAAACTTTACTTTATCTCTTTTTGTTTTAGTAGATTTTCTTGCCTTTGACCTTATAGATACTTGAGATTCTTTGTTCAGTATCTTAGTGAATGAGGAGATCAAACATCTTTCAATGAGGTAATGTCATCCTCACTGAATTGAACTTCTTCTTGGATCTTGTATTTCAATAGCTGAACCGCATCTGCACAGTGAAGACTTTATCTACAAGAACTCAAAAGGAGTTGTGCTAAGCTATTCTCGATAGCTTAGTTAGATTATATCTATACTTTTTTTTTTGGTAAAAGAGGATCACCCTCGCGAATATATTACTCCAAAAAATATTTAAGTACAACGGATGAGAGTTCATGTTAGTAATAAATTAAGTTGTATTTAACTTTAAGCCGTGTACGCACGGGTTAAACTTATAAATAGGAATAACATAATTCAGAGACATCCTTATCTAATATTATAAAGAGGAATAGTATAAGTCGTTTGCAACAATCTCGCGTATTTAAATTACATATCATATAGAGTAACTTGTTTTTTTATTTTTAAATTAATAAATAACAGCAACATATATGTTGACTTTTAAAAAAAAATATATAGAAAGTATAAGGGATATAAAGTTTAGTGGTTATGCATTAAACTTATAAAATTATTTAAAAAAATGAAACTGATAAGTTTATGTTTATATAATTTAGTTAAGATTTAAAAATAAGGTTTTATTAATTACTCCACTCTATTTTTTTTAGCTTTTCCTACAAAATCGATATAGTTTTTATACAAATTTTTTGTTGAAAGAAATTTAAATAAGTTTTAACCTAATTATTTCAATTTGACTTAATGTTGTTAAATTGGATGACGTATTTTTTTTATATGACAAAATTAAGTTCTCTTATAGTTCTAATTGAAACATCTTTGATAGATTTGAGTTAATAGTTTGTGTGTTCTCATGTTATAAAAAAGATTTGGTACCAAAATTTAAAACCATTAACTAATGGTAGTAACTTATAACTTAAACTATTACTCCATTAAAGGTTTTAATGATACGAAGTAGTATTTGATTGGTACATACTTTTAGGATGAATTGTTAGATGATAAATAAGGACTCGGGTAATTTTTGCTCATATCTCGAGCATCTTTTTTTTTTTAATGTCGACCGACATCTTAAGCATTTTTCTTGGATGATGGTTATTGTTTTTATTTTGTGAGATTCTCGTGAAAAATTAGGGCATCCATAGATGACGCACATGTGCACGAATCAAATCTATGTGGGAAAAAAATATTTTCATGATGGAATTTTCAAATGCCGGTCAAGATGAATATTCGTGTTCTTCAGTTCTAGGATTCATTAGTGGTATGAGTGACGACAAAAAGAAGATGTTTCATCTATTTGAGTTGAATTGCTTCGAAGCATTTGTTTTTAGTGTTGCTTGACTTACTTGAAATGCATGGGACCGCGAAATATTTTTTGACATCAAACATACGGGTGACTGACTAATGTTTTTTGAGGTCCAGAGGCACTTTTTATGTTGAACGTTGAATATTGAATTGTAGTAAAGTGAATCTAAACTGAGAATATTGTGTGCGAATTTGTTCATCACTATTCTCTTATGTCCTTAGACAGCACAGTCTGGAGATCGGTTACCCGTCATTCGCCCCGCAAATTAACTAACGGCGCCGCCATTGCTGCATCGACGACGACGCCGTTGGGATGCTATCCATCCCTCAGCCATTGAACCAACGAGCCGTTATTTTTTATGTATTTTTTTATTTTATTTTTGAAAGTGAGTGGGTTATTTTTAGGGTTTTTGTTGGACCCATATGCATTAATAAGTGTTGTTGGCTATATTGCTAAGGAGGGTGCTTTCGTTATTCGTGTGTTATTGAAGAACTGCTAAAATGGCACTGAGGTAGCAAATCACTTAGTGGTCTTCTCCCGCACCTAAGACTCTTTACCGTGTTCTCCGTTGGCTGGTGCTTATTTTCTTATGTTGTTTTTATTATTTGGTTTGTATTTATGTAGCTTCTTATTAACGTTTTTTTTTTTTTTTTTTTTTTTTTTTTTTTTTTTTTTTTTTTTTTAATCAACAAAATGCTGCTGCAAAAAAATTTCATATAACTGTAAAAAATCTTAGTTTTCTTAAGAGCAAACAAAGATAATCACTGAAATACATACTAAAGTCCGACAATCGGAATGTTTTTTCTTTTTCATAGAACTACGTCAGGTACAACTTACGTTATGTTAGAGACTTTGATGTTTTTCTTTACTGACTTCAGTTTTCCAGTGATCAACTAGCAACTAAACCATGCATGCTTGACTTAAAGAATACCACGAGTCAACAGTTCTAGCTCGCTATAATCGTTGACTCAATATACTATTTAACGGTGTTTCAAACAATATTAAATGTTTCTTACATGTATTTTATAGTTTTGCTAGGTTGTCCTTTTTTAGAAAATATTACCAACTAGTCGAACTAAATGACAAAGGTGAGTGGTTTGCAATGTTCACACATACGTTTACATAGAAGTGTAGTAAAAAAAATCACCAAAATATACTTAGAAAATAATACTTTGCTGACTTAAAATTTAAAATGATCAACTAGCAACTAGCAACCAAATTAGCCATGCTTGAATTAAAGGTACCACGGGTCAACAGTCCTAACTCGCTGTAGTTGTCAAGGCAATATATTTGTTTTCTTCAAAAATAATACAAAATATTTTAACGATTCCAAACACTATCTAACTCTTATTTAAATGTTTTATATCAAATATTCCCCCATAGTATAGTTATGGATGCTAACATTTGCTAGCTAGGTTGTTTGTCTTACAAAATATCACCAACTAGTAAACTAGGTGACAAGGGTGGGTTTGCCATATTCACACGTACGTACCATGATGTAAGATTCGAAACTACACACGAGATACATGCATGCATGCATGTCCGAATTGAATCCGAGTCCGAGAATGCAATTAATCTAAGTGAGATTTGGTTTATACAAATTTTTGGTGTACGTTGTTTAAGCTGAAGTAGTTTTATACTTTTATAGTTTTATGTACTAAGTTGAACATGCATAATGCTCAGCGTACACAGAAACATCATAATATTAAGTATACTTTTATTGTGTAAGAATGGTTGTAAAAGTGATGCATGTACAATATTGTTGAAACACTTTTTAAGCTTTTAAGAGCTCATGTATATAGTCGTTACATCAACAAAAGTATGTTTTACTACACCGAACGGGCAGCTGGCGTCTGGCGACGACAAAATTCGGCTTCTAGTGGTGACATATTTTTACCCAAAATGTCGTCGTTAAAAGTCTTTGGAGAGGACTTGTTGTCGTACAAGAGTCGTCACCAAAAGGCCGTCGTAAAAAAATGGGAGGTTTTACTTGGTTTGAGTCTGTTTGATGGTAGATTCAAACCTCGTGGATTAATCGGATAAAAGGTCGAAAATGATGGTTATCAAACAAAAAAAAGTTTGTGTGTGTGTGTGTCTATATATATATATATATATATATATATATATATATATATATATATATATATATATATATATATATATATATATATATATATATATATATATAT